>BPLR01003174.1:0-34108 GCA_021605095.1 Caerostris extrusa | reverse complement strand
TCACCTCGTTTATTTAAGCATATCTTTTTATGTATCTTTATTATATCCTTTTTCACATTATGAAATAATGCTTATAAAATAAGCATTATTTCATACTGATGATCAATAACTTACCAAACATTACAAAGTTTCACTGCAACAAACAAGTACATATTTTCATCATTCCTTTACTTAACACTCAAGTCCATTCTTAGATTTTTTCAACAAACTTTCTTTAAACAAAATCTAACTAATATAATAAAAATAATCATCTTGATAAAAGCTTCTCACAAATTTTGCTCAAATGTTATAAACAGATTTTCAACACGCGTGTAATTTACAATTATTTTTTATTTAAAATCCAACGCAAAAAATGTAATAGGATCTCCTGCTCTTACCTTCCCTGCAGTGAAAAATCGTATCGTAGGATCTTGTGTGTTGCCATTTTTACCAGATAACATTCTTGGGCACGTTTTTAGTTCTTTTCGAAATGAAACGCCCAACCCGTTCATCACCCCCTAAAGTAATTCTTCGGAGCCACGTGGCAACATATATCTACCCCGAATGCATGAGTTGTCGATGGTTAATAATTTAAAAGTAGTAAATACAATACATTCCCCTGACCACTTAATTTGGGCTTGTTCTAGATTCTTTTCTGCTCTTAAAGCTATTATGAAAAAAGCAAACATGTTGAATTGAATAGAAAGGATAAATCAAAGTGAATCCCTAAAAGTGGGTTGTGCAGTTTAAATATTCAAACATCATTTTTAACGGTTTTTTTGCCATGATTACTATTGGAAAAAGACTCTCTTTTCTTTTCTGTGGTTGCCATACTGTAATGTGATTTACTCAGATGTGCACATACATATAGGTTCTTCTTATCAAAAAAACAATCAAAGACAAGCTAAGAGTCTGATATCACGTAAAATGCATATAAATTGTGAAGAGATTTTGGCTTAAAAGGTCATTAAACTTTTTAAGAAGTTTGTTTATAGTGATTGCCAACCTGAAAATGGCCTATCAAATGAATGAAATACAGAAGAAAACATTTATTTAGGAACGTTAAATACTGTTTTTTCAATTCCTTTATTAGTTCACACTCTCCCTATATATATCTTGTTCAAATTTTCAATCGTCAATAAAATACTTTTTATTCATCCATTCAAGTTCAGATACATTTTTTTTGAACTTTAGCAGTGGATGACAGTTGATGTTAATACAGTTTTTTCAAATATTAATTCCAGTAATTAAATTAAATTAAATCTAAAAAAATAAAATTACCTTTATGCTGTACAAGTATCTGCCGATAGATGGCGTCAGATAAACTTAAAATGAATGAAAAATTATTTAAAGGACTTTATATAATATATTGAAAAGGAGGAATTGACTTTTAGAATTTTTTTTTATATATATTGGCTGGTTTTTGTAAGCTGCTTCTGTAAAAAAGGCAACATGTTGGATCACTGGATATTGAATAGAAAGAATAATCACTGAACTCTAAAAGTGGGTTGTGCAGTTTAAAACGCCACTCCAAATATTCATGAAATACCTTGTTACCGTAAAAAAAAAATGTTTATTTTTTTTTGTCATGATTTGAAATGGAAAAAATGTATTTTTATTAAAATTTTTAGAAATGAAAAATATATATATAGTAATAATGAAACAAATAGTTAATTTAATTCATGTTCCTCTTGGGGCAACACATACCTAATCTTTTTCAGCATTGTGCAGTCTGTGTTGTTGTTTCTTATCCCCATTTGATCGACAACAGCATTTCTTGACCAAGTCCACGAACCCGTGTGTTCTCATGGAAGTAGAAACACACAGTCTTGGTTCTCCTTCTGCTGTGAAAGAGCACTCGTAGGTAGAAGGTTCCATGCCGCTGAAGAAGGAGGGAAGGGTACCTGTTAGAGGAATTACCCCGCATTGCGCCATCAAAGTAAGAAAAAACCCGAAAATGTCCACCAGGTAGTCCGATTCACTAGGCAAGATGTGAATATCACAAAACGCCATCGAGTCTTCTCGTGTTTCACAAAGCCACCACCTACAAAAGAGATTGCACCTCAGCCTAATGCTCACCAGTAGCCGACTTTGCTACTGAACCACGAGTCGGACTAGCATTAATTCAATTATAATAACAACATGCGTATAGAACCTTCCTTCAGCTCCTTTTTCCAGTTTTGTTGCTTGTCGTTAAAGAAAGGAGTTTGGATCGTTGAAAAATTATTGCAAAAGTCGTTTGAAAGTAATTCGGACACTGAAAAATTAAGCATTCTAAAAAATATATTAGAAATCAGGTGAAGAAAATTGAAGAATCGTTACAATGGACGGAATCAAAGAGGTATGTCTTACACTTGACACCTACCTCTTTTCAAACATATTCTTATTATGATGGTTAACTATAGGATTTTATAAAGAACGGTCAGAAAAAAACTTGTTGACTAACACCACTAGTATATAAGTTGCTATTATTGTTTATCACTGAAGTTAAATTATTTATTAAAGATTGTGTTCATATAGACTTTTCAAGGAACTATTTGAGTTAACTTGCTTTTACAGTAAACTCATAATTTCTGTATTTTTAACAACTTTCTTCCTTATAATAAATATATTGTCTCTCATTGTGAATGCCATTATCAACAAGAAATACTACCAAGGATTTTTTCATGCTTGTAACGCAACAGTGTTAATGTTTCGCATAATAGGATTTCATCCGCTCTCTCCTAGATTTCTCTCTCTCTCCTAGATTTCGATCCCCTCTCTTGCGACTTGTACGATTTCTTCGGCTTCATTTTCAATAGATGGATATCCATTAAAATTACTAACAATAGGTGCCAGACACTGTGGTGAAATGTCACTATTGAGGTGCATGTACTGTCCTTTCAAATATGACTCCAATTCAATCCAAATCAATTTATACCGATTCCAAATGAGGTCTTGTCTCAGTCAATTCAATCTGGTAAATTCCCGTTGAATAGGGAAGATTTGGATTATGGTTTCCCTCTTGCAGGGATTATCAAATACCCAGGCTTGAGCCCCTCCCCTCCCCACCCTTCCCCCTCCCAGGCCTATAAGTGAAATGTATACTATTCATGGCCACTTCCCACTTAGACGCAAATGTTTTTTTTTTTTTCTTATTAAATAATTTGTATTTCAATAAATCTGTGTTTTTCTTATCAGTGTTAAGTTTATAACCGCTCTTGAAATGTGTTGATCGAGTCGGTGTTTTTCATTGTTTAGTTTAATTTAATATTCCTCGAAATATTGAAGTTGATCATTAAGAAAATATGTAGGTGTAATGTTAACAATCCTGAATATTGCTATAATTAAAGGGTGTGAAAATCTAATATAACAAATTTTCATTGAAATTTTTAAGATTTTTATTTTTAAGTTATAAAATAATTACAATTATTTTATAAAAAAAATAATCTGGTGCGTTTTGCTTGGGACGGTGACAGATGCACCTCTTTAAAAGTAAGAAGGAGGAGTTGTACATATTTTTATCAACTCTTATAAAGTCTCTTTTCATTTAGACCAATTTAAATTCAAATTAACATTTTTGCTTTTCCTTAACATTTCGTTTAACTTCTTTTAAGTTTAGAGGCGCTTTATCTTCTTTATCGCCCATTGTTGTTTTCATTGTTAGCTGATGCTACGAAATCATCAATTCAGTTACGACTTCATTCATAATTTCACGATTAAATACTCGACATCTCGTACCTTCCGTATTTGATAATTATTTGCCACCAATTACTTCTGCGATTTCTTTTGATTTCCTTTTCAAGCGATAGAAAATCATTTAAACTTGTTGAGCAACTTTTGACCAGAAATAATAAAAGCTATTGCAACATCGACCGCAACTACCAACGGTGCGAAGAAGCTTTGAAGTGTTGTTTGCTGTTTCTTGATAGACAGCAATATTTAGACTAAGTTCAAGAACTTGTATAGTCTCATGGAAGGAGGGAAGGGAGGGGGGCAGCTTCTGTTGTGAAGGAGCATTTGTAGAGAGGAGCGGGAAGCTGAAGAAGGTAGGCAGTATCTTGGGAAGACTTTTTAGGGAAACTACTCCATATTTGAATATGGTATTGAGGAAACTCGGACAACTCCACCAAGTAATCCGACTCACGAGGGAATATGCTGAACACCATAAACGCCATCTAGTCTCTTCGTGTTGTGAAACATTGTCTTGAACAAAGCAGCCAACGGATTGAACCTCAGCCTTAATGCTTACCAACGGCGCACGTTGCCACTGATCGACGAGTCGGGCAGAAATCATTTAAATTTCTTGGACAACTTTTGGCCAGAGTTAATGGGAGAAGACTATTGCAGCGCGACCGACGGCGCGAAGCTTTGAAATATACCGCATGAGAATGTGATTCTATCGGTTAAAAAATTGAAATGAAAGCAATTAATACATCATATATGTGCAAAATAGCGTTTTACAAATCCATGTTCGACAAGTTCGGCAGTTCTGTGTGTAGCAGATTCAGCGTTTCTTTGACTGTTGTTATTGAGAACTGCACTCGCATAATTGTGCCACCACAGTTTGAAGCAAGCATTCCCAGGGATATCAATTGGTAGGGAGAAATTCGCTCTCAAACCTCTTACTCTACACCAATGGAGGACTGTAAAGTTTATAGATTTACCGTTCATATTGATATTATATCTGCATAAGTGGTTTTCGGTTTAACCTTGCTTGTCAGGTTTCAAACTCATGTCATTCTTCTTCATTGGTGCAACAGCCCCATGGTGCACCAAGACCGTCTATCTACTGGGAAATTCCAAAACATGAGACGGTTTCTTTTTACGGGGTAAGGCTGTCAGTCCTACGCTGTACAGTCATATTAGAGAGAGACATACAGTTTAAAATAGATTAAAATGATCCCATTACAAGCATCTATGTTTCCACAGGGACTTGAACAGGAAACAGTGGCAGCGAGCGCCAGACCGCTAGTCACTCTCCGGCCATCAGGCCCCATACTCATATCCTCTACAACCTAAAAAATTTAATCTAACCATCATTGGTCTGGAGATAAAAGAAAAAAAAAAAAAATGTATATGGAAAATGGCTTGTTAGTCTAATTTAGAGTGGTTACGGGAATGCATTATGCAAAGAGGTTGCTTAGTACACTAATAACATTGATAATTCCACCGAACTGGCAAACCACTCTTTCAAAATGGCCACACAGCAATTTCAACCATGGTTCTCCATCCACACATCCTGACCTAGATTGATATCGCCAAGATTGATTCAATTGCTGATCCCGAACGTCTCGAGAACACTCAGTTCGCGCACGAAACGACCGCATCTTATCCAATCATCTTCTTTTCCTTCCGATCTCCCCCCCGTACCCCATTTGCTGATCTAATCTGGTCAATTCCGATTCAGGTCTGTCGGTCTCTCATTATTTTTCGCACGGGCAAACCAGATACTACAATTCGGGACTTGGCGGGATATTTATCGCGTCAAGAAAAATGAGATGTGGCTCTCTCTCTTCTGTTCAATGACTTATTTTTAGGAGGATTCTTTGATATACTTGTAGAGCTTCAACGATTTTGGTTGTGGTTTGGGATTGAGCTCTTTAATATGGAATTCAACGTGAATGCGATTTTATTGACGGCAATTTCATACCAAAATGTATGTTTTTAATTGTGCTTTACGGTTATATTAAAGGTAGATTTTATATAATGGTAGACATAATGGTAGATTTTATATAATGGTAGACATATAATGAGATTTTATATAATGGTAGACATAATGGTAGATTTTATATAATGGTAGACATAATGGTAGATTTTATATAATGGTAGACATAATGGTAGATTTTATATAATGGTAGACATTTTTATATAATGGTAGACAAAGTTTGGCCTGGCGCTCGATGCCACAGGTTTCGGTTCGAGTCCAACGATCCCATGGATGTTTGTAGTGGTTCGGAATCCACTTTAATCCGTAGGTCTCTAACTAATATGACTATAGAGTGTTGGACGGGAGGCTGACAATCCTACCCCGTAAAAAGAAAACATCTCCTGTCTCGAAATTTGCCAGTTGGTAGACGGCCTAGGCCCACCGTGGGGCTGTTGCGCCAATGAAGAAGATGAAGTAAACAAAGTGCTATCAGATATCGCGTGGAAAACTGGCAATGCATCAATTTAGATATATTCAAACACAACATTCTAGTAGGGGATGAAGGTAATTTCGGAAGGGTTTTAGTTATAATATAAACAATTTTAATATTTAATGACTGAATTTTATATTGCACAAGCTAAGTATGGATTTGCAGAACGCAATTTGGCACATGCACGTTACTTTAAGTATTTCCGTTTGGTTTGTATCACACTAGAGTTTCAGTCGTAATTTGAAGAATTTCCGTCGATTCAAAATGAAACTGATGAAATCCTATAAATAAAGCATTTGATGGCGAAAAGTTTTTGAGATTTGTAATAAAAAGGTTTTTAATGAATTAATCAAGAAACGACGAATGAATAACTGGAAGAACTTATAACACCAGTTAGCTGGCCCGACTCGCGGCTCAGTGGCAACGTTCACTGCTAGAGAGAGTATTAGGGCTGAGTTTCAATCCGCTGCCGGTTTTATTGCAGACACTGTTTCAAAAAACACGAGGTGACATGATGGCGTTTGTGGTATTCAACAACTTGCAACTTAAGTTGGACTACATGCTGGGAGTTTTTCGAGTTTCTGTCATACTATACACAAATGCGGGTAGTTCTCCCCTAAAAGTCCTCCCGGAAGGCACTGCCTTCCTTCTTCAGCGACACAGAGCCAAATCAGAATCCCTGATGGGAGTTTTCCTGAAATTCTCCCAAGTAAGGGATAGTTCCGCCTAAAAGTCCTTTGCCTTTCTTCTTGAGCGACTCGGAGACATGTCAGACTTCTACCTATGTGTGCTCCATCACAACAGAAGCTGCTACCCCTTTCCATCCTTCCATGAGTGAACGACTCATACAATGTCCGTCCCACACTGGAGGGCACTGAGGATTAGACACAACAACACAGTTAGCGTTGAAAACAACGTTACTGAAAAAAAAGAAAATAAAGCACCTCTATCTTATAAGAAGTTAAAAAAGATTCAGAAACTGTATCATTTTATTTTTTTTTTCTTTTTGATTTCATTTCGACAGGGACTGCCTAAATGGGGAAAAAAAAAGACATTTTATAAGTATCACTGTACCCTCCTTTTAATGCAAAACCTTTAAAGATTTGCTAAGCCAAAATCTCAAACAATGATCCCCAGTTTTTTAAAAAATTTGCATAATGTATCTATTTATTAAACAATGAAAAAAAAAAAACCTTTCTTCTAACACTTGTCCTCATTTAATTCCAACAATTTTTAGGTTCTTTAATCCTTTTCTTAAATTGAACATTTCCATAGAAAGTTAGCTTTAACAGAAGGCACTTTTGCCAATGTATTAGTGACGAAATTACTCCTTTCGGCAAAGCTTAACTGCATTTTTAATAAAAAATTCTTTGTTTTAAATTGCTTGAGTAGATTTCATACACCTACTTCCAAGAACCTAAAATAAAAAAAAAAAAAATTTTTTATCTTGAATAGAATTAATTATCTATAAAGAAATATCCATTTTACCGAATAAAGGTAACATTTCAACTGTACACATTTACTAATGGCAATAAAAAAGTTTCTATCAGAAAAACCATAACATCCTTTTCTCCGTAAACGTAAATCTAAAAATAAATAAATTTAAATGTCTTAATGTTTCTGCTAACATTAAGCAAGTAGTAAAAAAAAAGTTAGAATGATGGATTAAAGATTGAATTTCACCTCTGCACTGTAGAATCCACCTTAATTATATAGTTCAGCAAGCAAAATATCCGCTAATTTGCTGAGGTAGCCATCAAATGCCGTTCTTTGCTCTCGATAGCTTTTTTTCTCCTTCAATAGAGCATGAAGCTAACGAGTAAGATAACGAGTAAACGAGTAAACTTGAGTACTGTTAGCCTTGAAAATGTTGTGCTTACAATACAAAAGGAAGTACGGGTTGTTGTTGAAGAATGAACGAATCATGGTATATCCGGTTCAGTTGCAAAAAAAAAAAAGGACATAAAGCGTGAAGATGCAAAAAGTAGAGGATAGCTGATCGTTAAAATAGATTTAGTGTTACTTTATCGTAAAATACATAAATTAGTGCCTTATTTTACTTTACAGATCTGTTATTTTGTGATTTATTAGAAAATAAATGCTTCTTAACATTATACTTTTAAATAAGAGCAATTTTTAAGGAAGTCTATTTAATTTTATTCAAATTAAAACAAATCAGTTTCGTTTGATTTGCCGCTCTACGTTAATTTTTAGTCATTTTTACTTTAGGATAATTAGATCGAGACTAATATGCAGAATAAAATCTTATATTATACAAATAAGCAATGTTTTATCATTTTTAAAATATTTTATCCTATTAACTATAATTAATTATAAAAGTTAAGGTATATTGCAAATTGTTGGAGAAAAAAAACTCTAATTATTACAAATAAACAATACAAAATGCAACTTTAAAAAATAATAAAGCTAATTAATTTTGTGCCCGACTCATGACTTTGTCGCTATACGGACAGATTTTTGCGCATTTTAGATTAGTTAGATCGAGATCTACTGTTTAATGCGGATTCCGATCCACTAACAAACATTTAGGCTACCGCCAGGATTCGAATCTAAAGCCAGTGGTACCGATGGGTTACCATCCGGTTTAACTGGCGAAAACGAGCTAATTGATTACTGGTTGGAGGTGCTACATACGTTAGCAGACATACGCAGCTGCTTTTAAAGGAAAACAATATAATAGTTTTATTTCATCTAGGTTTTTTTTTAATATCGTGCCAATTAAAATTTTAATTACTAAAAATTAAATTGCTATTAAAGTTAATGTCATTTAATTTGTGTCTTAAATTATTAATGACGTTGCTCTTTTTGAATCTGTCTGCTTTGGCCGCGCCATCGTTGATTGGACTAGAGTCACTCTTTCAAAAGTGAGGCTCAATGCCGAGTGTGACAGAGTGTCTCGCAAATTCTATCTGACAGTGGTCTGCAAGTATATATGATTCAATTACCCATGACATTCCTCCCCTTCCTTTCAACTCCAAAACTTTATTCTATTCACCCTTTACTACTTTAGTTTTTGTCTGTGTATTGCAGCACACAGCCCAAGGTTATCACTGAAGAACATTGAATCTTCTACAATTTCGACTTGTCAGTGATGGATGATGGCAAATCAAAGTGTCCAATGTTCGAAATTAAAATGGATTTCTCTGGTATTGAATATCAATTTAAAGTTAGTATAAAATAAATTTAACCTGTCGTATATATCGATAATTTGCTACAGTGTGAGAAATAATAACTGGTTATAAAAAGATTTTTTTCAAAATTTTTTACTGACTTATTTATATTTTCTTCGGATTTATAAATGTGAATAGAGCTCATTTTCAATTTTAGATGAAAATTAAATATTTCAATTTTTAATGAATAATTATCTCTTAATTGAAATTATACGCCATTAATAATTCAATAATAATCTAAAGGTAATTATTTGCAAACCTTATTAGTATTGGTAAATATTTTTTTCATGATTGACGTTTAAAATGTTGGAGCTATTTAGCAACCTTAAAAATATATAAGTACTAAGGGCTCCATTTCCGATATAACAGGAAATAAACAGTTGAAAACATTTGATTATTGCCCAGTATAAATTTACAATTAAAATTAGTAAAAAAAAAAAAATTTGAATAAAAGTTTACGCGGTCGTTTAAGAACTTTATTAGGAATATATGATTCAATCTCCTGGATTATCGTGCGGCCAGGTGGCTAGCGCTCTGGTATTGCAAGCGTCAGGTTCAAATCCTGACAATGGGATGAATGTTTGTAAGTGGTTCGGAATCCACGTTAAATTGTAGACCCTGGTATCATTAACCTAAAGTGTGCACAAAACGACCATCGAGTGACATACCAAACCTGGGTTATCGTATTGTTATGGTTATCAAGTGTGTTAAAGAAATTACTGGTAAGGTAAAGATTGTCTCCGTGTATGTATTATTTATATAAAATTATTAAATCATAATATCCCTCCCCTCTCTTTTACCATACCATACATTACATTAAATCCTTAATCCTTTTTTATTCTTGTATAATACAGAAAAAAATAGCTTTCTGTATCTGTAAAGAAGAAGAAAAAAAAAATGATATTCACTGTCACAATTAAACATTTGGAAGCTCTACATTATCAAGTAAATTATTTGTTTACTTGCGTAAGACAACTATTAAAAAAAGTATCGCTTAAATAATCCCATTTTACCTTAAAAAAAAAAAAAAAAAGAAATAAAAGAAAAAGAAAGAAAGAAAGAAAAATGTGGACTTGAAAACAGCACCCTGGACCTTTATACAATCGGCGGGAAGAGTCATTAGGAGTGACCTTGTAATCCGCCGTAAAGTGCGTGACTAATATTTTGACAAAAATTCTGCCTCGCTATTGTCCATTGTTAAGTCACCGCTGGCAACAAATTACCTCCTGCCCCCCTCCCTCCCCCTCCATCCCATCAATGACCAGGAGAATTCGAATGCACATCCGTTAGGTCCACATATTCGAGAGTGAGGGAGGTACATCTTGTGTTTTTATCCTGAAGCAGAACACATTCCCTCCTTTTACAGGAAATAAAAAAGGGTTATTTTCTTTGTTATACTGTTTCAATGTGGCCCACTCATTTTTATAATAAAAGAAATGTAAACACGTTAATGAAGGTGATATTTTTATGTATTGACAACAAATATTCAAAACAATAAAAAGCATATCCTTTGTAATTAACGTTATGCTAAAATATATTACTTGAATGGATCTTTCTAGATCTGAACTGGAATTGAGGCCAGAGCGTTCGGACTTGTAAAGGAAAGCTTTATTTAAACCAGGCAAATATTGTTGAAAATTCCTGTGTTTACTCATGTTAAGGATAATTTAAGTTAGTTTCCACTGGCTGCATCCGTTGCTATCACTGTTTTTATTATTAATAAAGATTCTGATAAGTTTTATAAAGTGTCTCGCATCGATAGTCATCCTTCCTGTGAGAGTTATCCAGGTGTTGTTTCCATACGACACGCAAATGAGAGGCAGTTAACATTAAAAGTTCGCCCTACTGCTGTTGTTACTAATCCCCGTGGTGCAGGAAAGCCTACACCAAGTCCAAAGGACCCCGTCGCAGGCGACTGGTCTATGGCTAAGGGTAATATGCAACTTCACTAGAGGAACCACGAGGGCTGAAGACTGACTAAACTTTGAGACAACGCTCTACGATCATATTGCGGACTGATGGTCAATTGGCTAGCTCTCCGACCTTTGGTATCACAGGTTCCAGGTTCGAATCCTGGCGATGCCATGGATATTTGGAAGTGGTTCGAAATCCCTTTAATCTGTAGGTCCCGGTCTGTTTAGCCTTTGTGCTTACAAGAGTGACAAACTAAACTACGATCATATAAGACAGGGACCTGTGATTTAAAGTTGATCCCGAAACACTACATGCCACCGCCGGGACTCGAATCCGAAACCTGAGGCACCGTGCGCCAGACACTCGGCCATGCAGGCCAGCTTTCAGTATTGATAGCTATGACAAGGAATATAAAGTGTCTCGCATCAATATTCAGTCTGTCTGGTGAGAGTTTTTCATGGTTTTTTTTTTTCAAACGACACGCAAATGAGGATCTTCTAACCTTAAAAGTTCTTCCCTTCTACCTTCCCGTAACAAGCAATGTCCATTGTCCATCCGTGGACTGTTCTTGCCATCCGTAAGTGGAACATGAGATTTACCGGTTTTCAACAACAACAAAGAAAAAAAGGGGCCTGAATGGCCAAGTGTCCCCGCTCTGGCTCTTGGTGCCACAGGTTTCGAGTTCAAATCCCGGTGGTGCCATGGGTGATAATAGTGGTTCTGAATTCACTTTAAGCCGTTGGTCCCGGTCTCATATGACTGTAGAGTGTCACGCAACCATGCCAGACTTCTACTTACGGATGCTCCATTGCAACAGAAGCTGCCCTTTTTCCCTTCAACCATGAGTCTTTACGGGCTCATGGGCTTGGTCTAGATGTCTACCAAGTGGGATAAGAAACAATAATAACAACAGCATAAAGAAAAAAAGCTTGCAGATCGGAAAAAAATATTCTGTAGAGTTTGGAGGAATGGTTAGTAGGTGCCATTCCATCCTCCTATTTAGCCTTTTCAGTAGTACCTTCTGCATTAACCGATTGAACATTAACTCATCGGAATAGTGTCCCCATTATGGAATGGTCAATAAACTTAACGGGTTGATACAAATTTTAATACTGCAGTTTAAACGATAGTTTAAATACACATTAAACAGTAATGTGCTAGATCTTCTTAAAAGAACATTTAAACATTTCTGAATATGAATAAGGATATTTATATTTATAGATTACAGGAATAAAAAAAAATGAAAACAACCTTTATCAACAACAGATATTAGAGTTTTTGCATACCGTATTTTTGGACGTCCGTTAGCTTTTTCTCCCTAGTGCGCATGCTCATAGGAAACATTATTACAGATACCAAGCGCAATTTCTCATGAGCATGCGCGCTAGGAGAAAAAGCTAACGGACGTCCAAAATACGGTATGCAAAAACTCTCTATTATTACTAGCTTCAAATGAGACAATTAAAGTGTATTGTATAATATATAACGTTATTCAATTTATTTCCGCATTTATTCGGCACACTATGATTGCATACTAAAGTAGCTTTTATCGATACCGATTGTTTGTTGTATAAAACTTTGAGATGTATTGGAAGCTCCAATGACTGTAGAGTGCCTGAATTCCGCACAAAAAAGAAATGTGTAAACCGCTATTTATTGCGACTTTTTTTTTCCGGTAGAAGTAGTCCATTGTAACATCTGCGTACCACTTGTGGAGAGACTATTTTCTCCGAATTCCAGATTCCTTGACCTCCCACTCATATAGTTTCCTTTTGAATTCATAGGGGGATAAAGACGCACAAAAACCCCGCATGAATATGTACACAATATGTGAACAACAACAAAGAAAAAAGGGTCCTGAATGGCCGAGTGTCTAGCGTCTGGCGCGTAATGCCACAGGTTTCGGGTTCAGTACCAGCAGGTGTTTGTAATGGTTCGGAATCCACTTTAAATTCTAGGTCCTGGTCTCATAGGACTGTACAGCGTCATGGAGCCAAGTTAAACTTTTATCTATGGTTGCTCCATCACAACAGAAGCTGTCTCCTTTCCCTTCAACCATGAGTCCTTACGGATTCGTGGGCTTGGTTTAGATGTCTACCAAGTGGGATAAAAATACAATAACAACAACATAAAGAAAAAGGTTGTAGACCGGGAAAAATCTTCCATATGGTTTGGAGGAATGGATGGTAGGGGATATTCCCCATTATTCAGCTATTTCAGTAGTTTATTCTGTATTACTCGATTAAACCTTAACAAATTGGAATGGTGTCCCCATTATAAAATGATCAATAAACTTATTGGGTTATATGCGAAGAAATTTAAATACTACATTAAACAGTGATGTGGTAGAAATTTTTAAACGAATATTTAAACATTTCTGAATAAGAACTCTCATATTTATATTTATAGAGTAGAGGAATTAAAAAAACAAGAGCCTTTATCAACAACAGATATTATTATCAGCTTCAAATAAGACAATTAAAGTTTATTGTATAATAACGTTCTTCAGTTTATTTCCGCATTTATTCGGCACACTATGATTGAAAAGGATAGATGATTGGATACCAAAGTAGCTCATATCGATACCAATTGTTTGTTGTATAAAACTTTCTTGAGATGTATTGGAAGCTTCAATGACTATAGAGTGCCTGAATTCCGCACAAAAGGAAATGTGGAAAACCGCTATTTAAGTATTGCGACTTTTTTTTCCCGGTAGAAGTAGTCCATTGTAACATCTGCGTACCACTTGTGGGGAGATTATTTTCCTCGAATTCCAGATTCCTCCCACTCAAGAGTTTCCTTTGAATTCATAGCGGAATAAAGACGCACTAAGCCGGTATAAATATGCACACAATATGTGAACAACAACAAAGAAAAAGGGGGCCAGAATGGGCCGGGTGTCTAGCCTCTGGCGCTCGGTGCCACAGGTTTCGTCTTCGAGTGCCAGCGGTGCCATGGGTGTTTGTAGTGGTTCGGAATCCACTTTAAACTGTAGGTCCTGGTTTCATATGACTGTAGAGTGTCACGGAGCCAAGTCAGGCTTCTACCTACGGGTGCTCCATCACAACAGAAGCTGTCTCCTTTCACTTCAACCATGAGTCCATACGGTTTCGTGGGCTTGGTCTAGTTGTCTACCAAGTGGGATAAAAAACAATAATAACAAATAAAGAAAAAATGTTGTACACTGAAAAAAATTCTTCCATAGGTTTGGAGGAATGGATGGTAGATGCCATTACATGCCCCTATTTAGCCTTTTCAGTAGTTTATTCTGCATCAACCAATTAAACATTAACCTATCGGAAGAGTGTCCCCATTATGGAATGGTCAAAAAACTTAACAGGTTGATATGAATTTCAGCACTGCAGTTTAAACGATAGTTTAAATACTACATTAAACAGTAATGTGCTAGATCTTCTTAAAAGAACATTTAAACATTTCGGAATATGAATAAGGATATTTATATTTACTGAATAGAATAATTAATAAAAAATTGAAAAGAGTCTTTTATCAATAACAGATATTATTACCAGCTTCAAACGAGACACTTAATTAAACTTTATTGTATATAACGTTCTTCAGTTTATTTCCGCATTTATTCGGCACACTATGATTGAAAAAGGATAGATGATTCGATACTAAAGTAGCTCATATCTATACCAATTGTTTGTTGTGAAAACTTTCTGAGATGTATTGGAAGTTCCAATGACTATAGAGTGCCTGAATTCCGCACAAAAGGGGAAATGTGGAAACCGCTATTTAAGTAAAGCGACTTTTTTTCCGGTAGAAGTAGTCCATTGTAACATCTGCGTACCACTTGTGGAGAGACTATTTCCCTCCGAATTCCAGATTCATTGACCTCCCACTCAAACAGTCTCCTTTGAATTCATAGGGGATGAAGACGTACAAAAACCGGTATGAATATGTATCGGAAAACAAGCAAAAATATCTTTTGTTTAATTACGCATCTCAGTTTCTCAAGTCTCATTGTTCCTTTTTTATTTCAATCGATATATTTTTTTTCAAACTTGAAGAATGATTTGACGTTTTCCTACTATTCTGTTTTATTATTAGAAAGCATCTACACGGTGTTTAAATCCTACAATTGTAGTTTATTACTACTTTGTTTTTTTAAGTGACTAATATAACAAAATAGTTACTTTTTTAAAAATAATTGTTTTAATAGGGAAGCTTATACGGGATATCACGCGCTATTTACTTACCATCAAAAATTGAATTCTCATCTTATTTTAGACTAATAATTACTGCTTTGAAAAAGGAGCAGAATAAGTGCAAGTTGTGCAGGGTCGGACATCGAAAATTGGACTATATATTTAGAATTTTATCTGGAGCTCGGTGCCACAGGTTTCAGGTCCAAGTCCTGGCTGTGCCAGAAGCTTGTTGGTTGCTTGCAGTGGTCTCCGCAGCAACCTGGATGCTTGCAGTGGGTCGGAATCCACATTAAATCGTAGGCCCCTACCCCGTAAAAAGAAAACATCTCCTGTGTCAAAATCTACTAATGGGAAGACAGCTGGGATTCACCATGGGGTTGTTACGCCAATGAAGAAGAAGTAAGAGTTTTTACGAATTTTCTGCAGTACGCTGCACATATACTGGGCCTTTTTAACCTAGTCTTTACAAAAGACACAACTTCCTTCCATTATATTGTACAGAAGATTCAAATTGATAGCATTTCGGTTTCCATTTATGCAGATATTCGCTATACTTTAAGCCAGACTCAGTGGCAATGTGTGCCGTTGGTGAGCGTTAGGGCTGAGATTCCATCTGCTGGCGGCTTTGTTGTTGACACTGTTTCAAAAAACGATGGTCTAGGTGGGGTATGTAATATTCAACATCTTGACTCTTTAGTCGGACTATCCTGTGAGAGTTTTCAGGGTTTCCTCCCATACGATACGCAAATGCTGGGTAGTTCCACCTAAAAAGTCCTCCCGGAAGACACTGCGCTCCTTTTTCAACGACAATCTTGGCTCCGTGTGGCACCTATGGCTGCGCCATCACAATAGAAGATCCACTTCCCGCCTTCCATGGGAAACACGGGTTAATGGACTTGGTATAGAAGTTGCTGTTGACCAAGTGGGATAAGAAACAACACTATAATTTAATTTCGGGGCCCTCACATACCCAAAGATATAGCTTCGAAAGTTTTTTTAAATGTATATATTTCATTTATGGTTTAACTGCTGAAACGTTAAAAAATGTTTGTTCATAAATACATGTTGATCCAAATCATTTTGAGTATTTTAATGTATTTTCTTATAACACCCACATCGAGTTTCATCAGTATAATTTAGAAACAGAAAACATTTTTGGCATTTCCGTGAAATATGTGGTGAATTGTGAATAAAAAAAATACATTTGCTAATAGCTAGCCTCTTGATAGTCAACAAAGTTCATAGCATTGTGCTAGGGTGAGAAATAAAATAAACGTAAATAGCGATATTGCAGCTAGAATAACAAAATAAACTTATATACGGTTTTTAGAAAAATAAATTATATCCGTTTTTTAACAAAATAAACGGTTAACAGTTATTGACAAAATAAACTTATGTTCTAGTCTGCAATAAATTTGAAAACATTAAATAAAATACTTTTTTTCAACATTTAAATATTTAATTTATTAAATTAAAACTGGTTTGTTTTTATGTTTTAAGGCTACATCGAAAGTCTTCGAAAATTGCGTAAATTATTTTTTAATCGCATAGGTGGGCCTATGAGCTATGGGCCTTGGTCTGAGCATCCAGTTCTGACTTATTATAAACCTGTGGGTTTTTATTTGGTTTTTGCCGCCATGTAGTTTGAACGGTAGTTTAATGTTGTTCAAATGAAAGACTTAGTTACGTGTTTCAAACAGATATTAATAATTAATTTTTGCTTTAAATGTCATTAAAAATAAATATGAATATTAGGAGAGAGAAGTCTACCTGTAAATCATTAGATCAATCAAGCATGTTGACTTTTGGTGCACACCGCTGAAAAAACGAATAGGCAGCTCATAATAACTCATAAACTTCATTCAGAAATTTATATTAGATCCATTCATACTATGGATGCATAAAATCTCTGAAAGCATATTCACATAAAATTACTTCCTTTCAAATCTAAGAGCTTTACATGATGACTTCTTTTTACTTTCTTTTTTCTTCTTTGTATAAATTACAAAATTAAAACAACATACTAAAAACAAATAAACACATAATAAACAAGAAATGTTATAACATAGCAAATTTTTTTGTGGCCAATTGTAGTGTAGTACCTTAAATTCCTTTTTTCAATTTTTAATCCATAGGTTTTACAGGAAAACTTTTGTTAATATTAATGTTTTAAACATTGGAAATAAACGTTTTGCTGACCTTTGAAATATCGATATACCATAATAAGAAAAGTTAATAATAATAATAATAATAGTTATGAGTCTTTATACATTCCTTAACTAACAAAATACGAATTATAATATATATATATATATAATTATAATATATAATATTATAATATATATATATATATTATATATATATATATGTTATAATTCGTATTTTGTATATATATTATATATATATAATGCAAATATCTTTCCAATTAATGGCCTTTGTTTTATTTATTCAACACCGTTTGATTTATTTGAAGGAAAGAAAAATAGTTTTTGCTTTTTCACCGTGCATTTTTTTTTTTTAATATAAAATTTAGTTTTGCAAAATATATTATATTCGTATAATTTAAAAACAGGGAATACATTTCTGTTTTTAATTAAATTTTCTATTCTAAAAATAATATTTTTATTGAATATTGCAATAAATAATATTTGTCTTATAACTATATAACTTATTTAAAATTATATACATAGTAGATCCGCAATAATATTTTTGAATGATTTTTATGGTATTTTAACTTTAAAATTAAAATTATCTTTAAAAATAATTTTTAACATTTTTTTTTCTTCAAATTAATATTTTTCGTTTGTGTTATGACTAATCCTCAGTGTTCGGCAGCGCGGGACGGATACACAGTGAGTAGTGTACTCATGGAAGAAGAGAGTAGCTCAGCTTTTTTTTTTTTTTTGTGATGGAGCACCTGTAGGTAGAAGTCCGTCTTCGACCGTGACGCCGAAGAAGGCAGGAGAACTTTTAGGGGTAACTAATCCTCATTTGTGTTTCATATGGGAGAAAACCTGCAAAACTCTCGACAAGATGAGGAGTATCACAAACGGCATCAAATCTCCACGTTTTTGAATCAGTGTCTGCAACAATGCCGACAGCGGACTGTACCTCAGCCCTAATGTTCACCAGCGGCGCACGTTACCCCTGAGCCACGAGTCGGGCCTTTCGTTTGTTTATTCATATATTTCAGTTGTTT
Source organism: Caerostris extrusa (assembly GCA_021605095.1). NCBI lineage: Eukaryota > Metazoa > Arthropoda > Arachnida > Araneae > Araneidae > Caerostris > Caerostris extrusa. The sequence goes on along the minus strand of BPLR01003174.1, from coordinate 15,537 downwards.
TTTAACGAACGTCGCCTTCCAGACCATTCAGGCCACGGCCTGAAAGGTCGAGTGTCTAGTTCCCGGCTCGATTCCCGGAGGTGCCATGAATGTTTGAAGTGGTTCGGAATCCACTTTAAGCAGTAGGTCCTGGTCTTATATGACTGTAAGAGTGTCACAGAGCCCAGTCAGACTTCTCACCTACATCAATCCCAAATTGTATAAGGGCAACTCCTCTCTAGACACAGTATGTCGTCTGGTGTAGTAGCCCTGATGCTCACGTTGCCACTGAGCCACGAGTAGAGCTTTGTGTTTGTTTATTCATATATTTAAAAACATTTGTCAGGCAACATCGAGGGACCTTGTCTTCCAGTCATATATGCCGCGAACAGTTCACTGACCTATAATAAGATGGACACTGCCTTTCAGTGGAATTGTTAGCAGTAATTGTCCTACATTTGCGTGTCATATCGCTGTTAACCTGAAATTCATCTTACTAGGTAGCCTATGAATACGACGCACAATTATCTTTGCTACCAAATCTTTTAGTTCATATTTCCAATTTATTTAATTATTTTATCCAATTATTTTAAATTATCAGATGTATTTTGTTAAAAAAATGGTTTCTCTCTCAAATAATGTGAACATATAATTTTCATCAAAACGATACTTAGCCATACTTAAATTCGTGTTAAACATTTCAGTTCTTTATGAAATTTCTTTTAATTTTCTTTCTAATCTGTATTTATTTTTATATTCCGTGAGTCCTAAGATCGCACCAAGGCGTGCAGACGAACCATAGAAATCCACTTCCAGACAATTCCCATTCACAGAACTACATCGTTAAAAAGAAAGGTAAAAAAGCAAATGCAGCACCACTGACCTAATACAGGAATGGAAAAAGTAAAAAAGAACTCTGTCACTGATGTTCCGAGTGGCTAGCCTTACTGGTCATCTACCTGCATTTCCTCCTCTACGCCAAATGACCAATGAAAAAAAAAGAGACTCATAGACATATTCCATAAAGCTCTGGTCTGTTTCACATGCAATTGTAAAGGGTGTAGAATTAGTTTTGTAATGCTCATCGCTCATCATTTTTTTTATTATTAAAAGTATTATTTCCATTGATTATGAACGTTGACCTTTCGGTGGTCGTAAATTGAGTTCGATGCCCTCTGATACGATGATTAATTGCAAGGCTATACTGGGTTTTAATAATATACTTTCATTGTTACATCTTATTCACTGATTGGCTGATTCATCGCTTTGTTATTTACGTAGCATCAACGTTACGTGCATTTTATTACATATTACTGCGTGCGTTAGAAATCAATTAATCTGTACAGGGAAAAAGGAGAATTTGGCTTCATATTATTGTCGAAAAGTTTAAACAATATTTTAAAAGCAGCTAATGATACAATATTTATCTTCCTGGATGATCCAGTCATAAGGGAACATAAAATCATACTTTGGGGTCTGATGGCGTAATGACTAGCGCTCTGGCACTCGGTGCCACAGGTTTCGGGTTCGAGACCCGGCTGTGCCGTTGATGTTTGTAGTGGTTGTAATCCACTTTTATACCATGGATCCTGATCTAATATGACTGTTGTGAGTAGGTCGGATGGCCTTACCCCGTAAAAAAATCTCATGTTTCGGTATCTACAGGTAGGTAGATAGACTAAGTACATGTATTATAGTGCTGTAGTATACAAACATTTTGCTATTTTATTTATTCGAATAGTCACCCTCCAGCATATTTCGAGAGTTCTAACAGTCTTTCTCCTTGAGCGAAACGGCAGAATTTTCCGATATACGTATTGATCGTCCCCATTCATGACATTGGCATAAGAATTTCCTGTTCATCTATATTTACGATGATATTACATTGCTTTAATAAGTATTATAGTACTTGATTCAAATTTAAAAAATTAAACATACTAGATTAGGTATTGAGAGGAATTAGAAAGAATTTTAGAGGAGAATTAGCGAGAAATTAGACTCGTGACTTAATGGCAACGAGCGCCGTTCATAAATAAGCAAAAAATAAGCAATAGGGCTGAAGCTCAGTCGGCTGGCGGCATTGTTATAGATACTGTTTCAAAAGAAAAGGAGACTCGATAGCGATTGGGATATTCAGCATCTTGCCACGCTGATCGTATGTGGGTGTTTTCCTGGTTTTTTTCCCTAATCCTCCCGGAAGGACACTGCCCTCGTTCTTCAGCAACTCGGAGCCAGGACAGACTTCTACCTACAGGTGCTCCATCATAATAGAAGCTGCCCCCTTTCCTTCCATCCATGAGTAGACTACTCATGGGATGGCTGTCCACGCGATTGAGGATTGATCACAACACAATTGATTTTCCGAATCAAACTCAAAATGGGTTAGTCAAATGACTTAGAGGAATAGATTTTTAATATTTATTTGTGAGAATGCTTGTTTACAATACAATGTAGATCCCGGTAGGTTGGACAATTTAATGCATAATCTAAATAAACCTTGGTAGACTAAATTTTAAAATAGAACATGAATCGAGGATCTTACAAAACACATTATGAATATTCGCCGACGGCTAATGTTTTGATGGCCAACAATTTGACACTCTTCTGCTAGGACAGGAAATATAGTAATAAAAAAAATAATATACATAGGGTTAGCACGTTGTTGACTAATTGTAATAAATTAAAAAATATTGAATAACATATATTGATAATTAAGAGTTTATTCATTAAATTACGATCTATGTTTTAACTTTTCAACAAAATTTGATAACCTTCCAAAAAATTATGATGGTGTTGACCGTGGTTCTGTGAAAACGAATCTGTGCATTTCTATTTCAATTCATCACAAATTAAAGACTCAACCCATAACCATTTCAAATAATGGAGACTGATCCAATATTCATTCTTCGCTTTTTAAATACAAGATCTATTTTTTTTTTTAATACCAGTGATAAATTCTGTACCGCACCACATCCTTCATATTCAAAACACAATATATGTAACTCACCAGGAGGGAGGAAAAAAAAAAAAAAAAATTTTCAATGGTGCTCCTCAAACCAAACTAAAGCATCCGGTTTGTGAGAGAGTGATGTGAAGTGAAAGGAGATTTTTAATCGACCCTGGTGGGACCCCGCGGGCTCACTGGGTACCAAAATGAAAAAAAAAAGAGAGGAACAATCGTCTGCAACGATCGTTGGAGTGTGTGGAGTGTCCCATGCAATTGGAAAAGGAAGTCGTTGTAGCAGTAAATCGAATACATTTTGTGCACTTGTATAAGAAGAAAAAAATCTAATTACAGCAATTGAAAAGAAGGTGATTCATTTGGTATTTCAATTTCGCTTCTTACCACTCAACCATCTGCTTTGCTTTCGGATTCTGTCAATAGAATATTTTTTCCCTCCGCTCAAGAGTTTTGAGTGAGTTTTCTGTAATCTATCGTTAAATTGTGCTTTTCAAGTGTTGTATCAATTTTTATATTTTTCTTTAAAAAAATCTTTGTAATGTAGCTTTTTTAAAAATATGTTTCTTTAACATTTTAAGGAAATGCCTAGCCTAACCGCAAAATTTTTCTATTCTAGAGGTAATCGATTGGTTAATATTTTTTTTTTCAATGTAGATGGCAAACAGACATGGACGTCTCGGATGCCTTAAGGCAAGCGCTGCACTGACGTTACTCATTTTTGCATTACCCAGGGGGTGCGTGTAACTTGAAGATAAGCCACGGACGAGGAGTAACGATGCGCCCGCAACACTCTACGATCCTTTTAGACCGGGACGTACAGTTTCAATTGATTCCTAACCACTACAAACATCCATGGCACCGCCGGGACTCGAATTTGAGCCCGATTTTATTCGTGTAAAACAAGTCGTTAACACTCTGGCTCTCGGTGCCACAGAGTTTGGATTCGAGTCAGGCGAGTTCAGTATAATAAGCTTACTAAATTTAAATAGTAATAATGAGAAGGAAATGTTTACCAGAAAATAGAAACGATTTGATGTATACAGCACATGCTCAAAATGAAGAATTAATAATTATTGCTCTACACGCTTAGAAGGAGAAATAAGTTTGCTACTGTTATAGTTTTGGTGCCTGAGGGCCGAGTGACAAATGCTCATGCCACAGGTTTCGGGTTCGAGTCCCGGCGGTGCCATGGATGTTAGTAATGGTTTGTAATCCACTTTAAACCGTAGGTTGCAGTGTAATTTGACTGTAGAGCATTGGGCTGGTAACCCTACCCCATAAAAAGAAAAAAACCCTCCTGTCTTGAAATCTACCAGTAGATAAATGGCCTTGGCCCACCATGGGAATGTTACTCAATTGGAGAAGAAGAGGTGAACAGTTAGTTAATATTTGAGCCAGATTTTATTCGTGTAAAACGAGTCGAGATCTATGTATCGAGTTTGTGGTATTTGACAAATTTAAGTTTTTGCTTATTCGGTATAAAAGTAATAGGTGAAAAACGAATGTTCATCTGTCTAACACAACGGCATAAGCAGGGGGGATTGGATAATTTTAAATAATTTATTTTTTATGCAGTTTTAATAATTAATAAACGAAAGAATTCTCGTCAAGAATTGGATATAAGGTTTTGTCTTACCCTCTACAAGCATTCTTTAAAACTATTCCTTTATTATAGAAAGATTACACGACTGGCTGTAAGGAACTTCTGTCAGTTAGAGGCAGATAATTGGATCGCAAGATCTGCCATTTCATGATCTCCTGTTGAAACATCACAGTTTGGCTCACGCCCTACTGAGCAATGTGTTACATCGGCATATATGTAGCAAGCCCATTATAAAAAATAAATTATAGTTTAAAAAAAACTAAAAAACACGCTTTTAGAGTTAATGAAACTAAAAAGTAAAAAATAACTGTTAACATAAGAATAAAATGACTGACGAAAAAATGAATGTCACTGTTCTAAAAAAGCGTGGGATGCTTTGAATGACATTTTTAAACTAACTCTGCATTTCGGAATGAAACTAGTGAAAAATTATAACCATTGATATCGAGCACCCCACGCTTTTAGAACAGTGACATTCATTTTCTCGTCAGTTATTTTATTCTTATGTTAACAATTATTTTTTAATTTTTAGTTTGATTAACTCTAAAAGCTAGTGTTTTTAAACTATAATATTTAGATGAGGTCCTGGTACGGAGGACTGGAACTATAGTTCTTACAATAATTTATTTGTGAGTAAAAATGTAAAGTAAAGGTTAAATGCGAAAATGTCGAGCCAGCCAGGATTCGAACAGGGAATCTCCTGATTCGCAGTCAGGCACGTTATCCGTTGTCCCACGTAGGTTTGAATGTCTTAGGTACTTTCATTCTACATGGGTTAAATTGCTCTTCATAAGTTAGAATAAAATCACTAATCCTGGCGATCCTAATCATCATGAGATAATAAGCTTAACAAAATATTTTAGTGTCCTTTAAAATTAAATCTGATCGCTTAAAGTAGGGCAAAATCGAGCCCAAAGAGCCAGTTACAAACAGATATACAAACATACAGGTGAAACTAATAAAAGCGTATTAAAAAAACAAGAATCGACTAATAGGTTAAAAAAAAAATATCTGATACAGCGTTAGTGCAGTTGTTGAATTTTGAAGATAGAGATCGGGAAAAACAATATATATATAAATTCCTAATTATTAGTAATTTTAAAATCTTACAAAGTTAAAATTTTAATTAATGAAAATGTTCTATGATTTTAATTTCTGTTTAATTTTGTTTCTGTTTTTTTTGTAGTTTAATAATTATCTGAATACTACAGAATAAACAATATTTGTTAAGTTAAATGAAGCTCCTAAACGCATTTTTATCAACATAATTTTTATTTATAAAAATAATTCATATTTACATTTTAATTCTTAATTGATTCTGGGTAGTATAGAGTGGGGGTATGTATGCGGAGAGACCCTATAGAGCAACCCCTATTTTCCTCTACTATTATATTATTATATAGTATATTAGTAGAGGATATATAATGGTAGAGTATTTATATTGTTATTTTTTCTTTCTGAATTCGGAATAAGATATTCCATCACTTCATGATTCTACACACGTGTATAAAAGAAATAATATACTTCAGTACCATTTTGAAAATATACTTATCAATCGTCTTCAATAACGCGACAGTCTCAAGGTGGGCCAATACCTTCTGCTTAGTGGCAGATTTCGAAACATGAGATGTTTTCTTTAGTTGAGTTAGAGTTGTCAGCCCTACACTCAACAAACTACTGTCATATTTAATCGGGACCGGGTTTAAAGTGGACTCCAAACCACTACAAACATCCATGGCACCGCCGGCACTCCAACACGAAACTTGTGGAACCAAGCGCCAGAGCCCTAGTCACTCGGTTCGTTTTCACAAAAATGGTTTTGATGAACTTTTGTGTATTAAGTATTATGTAAAATAAAAATAAAAATTATTTTTCCAAGCACCCTTTCACCATGTGTTATGGAAATACTTGATCCATAATGTAAAAGAAAAAGGAAAAGTTTATTAAACGAGTAAAATGTCTACACTGAAAGTTGTTTTCAGTTAACATTCAAATATTATATATCCCTTTTTTTCCATTATAACTTTTCATTTTCCTGTAAAATGTATAAAAAAATCGAAATTCAACAGCACTTCATCTATCGCTATTTCCCCCTTTGTTATTTGCAACTATTGATAATAATAAATTTTAAAAATATGAATTGATGAACCCAAAATGATATTCTGTTTAGTTAACTATAATTAGCAAAATAAATCGTTGTTCACTATTAGCTGGAATATCAAAAGTGTTTGTCTTTTTACAATAGGAAGTACATCAGTTCATCATCATCATTATTGACTCAACAGCCCCATGTTGGGCCAACGCAGTCTGCCTGCTGGCAGATTTCGAGACAGGAGATGTTTAAATTTTACTGGGTAGGGCTATCAGACTGGGTAGGGCCCAACGTTCATATAAGATCGGGATCTACAGTTTGAAAGGATTCTGAACCACTACAAACATCCATTGCACCGCCGGAGCTCGAACCAGAAACCTGTGGCACGGAGCGCCTGTTACTCGACCATCAGGCCGTGTAATCAGTTAATGAAATCAATTACATTCTTGGATAGGAGTGCATTAAAACATACTCTTCTAAAAGTTTAACAAAAATATTATCTGAAATGAATTCACGTAAAACACTGCTAAAAAAAAAGTTTAAAAAATTAATTTTTTTTTTTTTTTGTTTCCGAAGTGAAAAAAAAAAAAAAATATTTTACTAATAACAAAACCATTATTTTTGTATTTATAATAGGATGGCTCATTAATTAACTTAAACGGGCAACGTTTATATGAAAAAAAAAATTAATTCAAAGAAATTAAAGATAAATAGATTGCTAACTTGATTCATCTTTTGAAGGATTCAGAAATTGAAAATCATGATAATTACAAATGAACGTGAAAACTCCATGAAAATCAAATGAGGATTTTTCTAGAACATAACTAAAAAGCAGGATTTCCACCGTATACTAACATGTCACATCGTAGAACTTTAGAAGCCTTAGTGGTAGCAAATTAGAAAGTTTAAAAGGCTAAATATTCATGAACCCAAAAATTAATCTCGTGAATTATTTTTTTAAGTTATTCGTTCCTGACTATTCATTCATAGTTATGAACGTATAATGAGACAAAGAGTTAGCTTAGTATATTATTTAAAAAAAATAAAACTTTATAGGCGGAAAAAAGTATACCTTTTTTCCCTTTACTTATTGCATAGTATTATGCCAAAATATCAAAACTTAAGCATAAAACAAAAATACCATTTTAAAAACTTCGCACTAAACCAATTTACATATATTGGTTTAAAATTTAATTATATACTAGTAGAGCATGGCGAGTAGTAGAGCAGTACTAGTAGAGCAATTAGAGGCATGGCATTAAGCTTTTGTATTTCGTTTTCTAAATTTCTAAATTCTCATCATCTCTTGGGAAAAAAGACACTATTGAATTTACAGAAAGTTGTAAAATAAAGCTTACATTTATTTTGGATTATTTTAACATACAAAAAAAAATTAATGGGTTGTTGATTCTTATTTATATTTCATTCATTCCAAAGTTATACTAAATCTGACTTTTTTTTTTTAATAGTAATATTTTTTCAAATGAACATTGCTATATAAAAGCAGCACTAGGCCTTCATAACTTAAGCAAAAATAAAAACGTCAAACCAATTGTCCGTTGAAAAAATTTAGAATTATTTAATAGACGACTGTTTAGACTAATAAAGACTGCACATATTTCATTGTAACTCGACCGTTACTTGTGTAAAAATAAATCGAAATGATATATAATTATCATCATCATCATCATTTCAAAAGAATACGGCTGTCAGCCTAACGCTCAACAGCCATATTAGACCGGGACCTATTGTTTAAAGTGGATTTCGAACCACTACGAACATTATGCCACCGCCGGGATTCGAAAGTTATGGCACCGAACGCCGGAACGCTAGTCACTCGGCCATAAGGCCCCATATAAATTATATATATACATGTCATCATCCTCATTGACGCAACAGCCCCACGGTGAGCCAAAAGACGTCTGCCTACAGGCAGATTTCAAGACAGGAGACGTTTCCTTTTTACGGGGTAGGATTGTCAGACCTACGCCCAACAGTCATATTAGACCGGGAGCTAGGGTTTAAAGTGGATTCTGAACCACTACAAACATCTATGGCACCGACGGGACTCGAACTCAAAACCTGTTTAAGCAATATATATATAATTTCTCTACTAAATAGCCTAAATTGTTTTCAATGGGTCAATTGATTTGACATTTTTGTATATATATATATATATATATATATAGTCTTTGATTTAGTCTCTGATAGTAGTTTCTGATAATATTCTCTGATTTAATAAGTCAAGGGCAAAATACTGTGCATGTACATTTGCTTGATTATTTAATAACCTTCATTGATAAATAAAATTTTCCCTCCACGATAGAATAGCTTTTTTCCCTCTCATTTATTGCTTTGGTTATTTTAAAGTTGAATTGCTATGCACTTTGAGTGTTTAAAGATACCTGCGAGCATCTTGTAATCTTCCCTTTATTGGCGATTGAAAATATTTCGAGAACAATAAGCTAGTCTATTGGATGAGAACAATGTACTCGGGCATAAATTCGTTCCCTTTGATGTTCTTCTATAAAAAGAATCTTAAGCTCTCAACAAAACATGTTTTAAAATTCTTAGCAAACTTGCGCTAAAAGCGAAACATAAAAACAACAAGAGGTAGAGAATGATTCTTTTTTGTGAAGTTTTGTTGATTATTTGAATACATTTTCATGGATTTTCTTTTGAGGATAGAAAACTGCTACAGACAGATTTCAAGACAGGAGATGTTTCCTTTTTTACGGAGTAGGGTCGTCAGGCCTGTATGCCCAACAGTCATATTAGACGATAACTGTCCTATTCTATGATTTAAAGTCGATTCGAACCCATCACAAACATTATATACATATATAATTATATACACAATACATATATAACATAATATACATATGTATTATATACATAATTTATTTTACACGAGTAATGGCAAAGTTACAATGAGTACGTGTGGTCTTTTTACTAGTTTATGCATTTCTCTATTAAATAATCTAAATTGTGTTCAATGGCGAATTGATTTCACATTTTTTTGTATATATGGTCTTTGATTTAGTCTCTGATAGTATTTTTTGATAATATTCTCTGATTTAATAAGTCAAGGTTGGCAAAATACTGAGTGCATGTATATTGCTTGATTACTTAATAACCTTTCATGGATAAATAAATTTTTTTCTTGCACGACAGAATAAGTCTTCTCCTTACATTTATTGCTTTGATTAACTTAAAGTTGAATTACTATGCACTTTGAGTGTTTTAAAAGATACCTCGGAGCATGTGGTAAGTCTTCTCTTTATTGACGATGATTGAAAATATCGCTTACATTTTGAGAACAATGAGCTACTCTATTGGATGGGAACAATGTACTCGGGCATAAATTCGTTTCCTTTTGATGTTCTTCCATAAAAGAATCTTAAGCCACCAACAAAAGATGTTTTAAAATTCATGTGTAAAAGCGAAACAAAAAACACCAACAATAGATAGAGAATGATTCCTTTGTGAAGTTTTGTTGATTATTTGAATAAAATTTCATAGTTTTGTTTTTGAGGATAGGAAACTGCTACAGACAGATTTCAAGACAGGAGATGTTTTCTTTTTTTACGGAGTAGGGTTGTCAGGCCTACGCCCAACAGTCATATTCTATGATTTAAAGTGGATTCCGAACCCACTACAAACATTATATATATATATATATCGATTTATTTTACACGAGTAATGGCAAAGTTACAATGAGTACGTGCTGTCTTTACTAGTCTATGAATTCTCCCTATTAAATAATCCAAATTGTTTTTACAATGGAGAATTGATTTGACATTTTTTTGTATATATAGTCTTTGATTTAGTCTCTGATAGTATTTTTGATAATATTATCTGATTTAATAAATCAAGGTTGGCATGTATATGTATTTGCTTGATTATTTAATAACCTTCAATGGTAAATAAAATTTTGTTCCACTATAGAATAGTTTTCCCCTGCATTTTATTGTTTTGATTATTTTTAAAGTTGAATTACTTTATGCACTTTGAGTGTTTAAAGATACCTGCGAGCATCTTGTAATCTTTTCCTTTATTGGCGATTGAAAAATATCGTTTACGTTTAGAGAACAATGTACTCGGGCATAAATCCGTTTCCTTTGATGTTCTTCCATAAAAGAATCTTAAGCCACAAACAAAAGATGTTTTTTTAAAATTCTTGCGAACTTGTGCTAAGCGAAAAAAAAAAAAAAATACAAAAGGTAGAGATGATTCCTTTGTGAAGTTTTGTTGATTATTTGAATAAATTTTCATGGATTTCCTTCTTTAAGGATAGGAAACTTGAAAGATCTTTGATTTTCGGCTGGAAAATTAGATAAATGTTTACGTTTTGGAGCTATGAGTTTAGAAATTCGATTGGAAAGAATTATCGATTAAACATTATTTCATCTTATTGAAAGACGACGAGCTGTTGTACTAAATATTTTACCAAGTTTTCTGAAATATTTAGATTATATTTTTAATTTTTTAAGCGTCTCTTTTATATTTATTTCGGTCATCAAATTTAGTTTAATAACATTCATTTATGGTTTATTTTTGTAATGACATTTATAGAGATTCGAAGTTATTTTTACAGTCAAAAATAACTTTGATACAAAAAATGCAATGAATACCAGAATCACAGACAAAACATGAAGTTTAAATGTAATTCTTACTATTTAATTTACTGTTATTACTGTTATTTTAATTTTTAATGTAATTTTCCTCATACACTCTTTCTTATAAAATTTTAAATTGGAAGAGCGATATTATCTGAAACCTTAATGATATTTTATTTGTAATGATTTTCCAAAGAAATTCTGATTTCTGATTGATGGTATGAACTTGAACACAAATTCTAGTGTTATAAGCTATTTCATCCTCCAGTGATGATTACAGTCCACCTCATAGCGTCTAATTACAACAACAGCAACAACAAAGCTAGATTTTCATCTAATAAAAGCAGGTGTTTCTTCTTTAAAAACAAAGGGGTAGAAGTTAGGATATTAAAATAGAAACACCTCATGAAGAAAGAAGGCATGAAAGCTCCGCAGTGCGAAAATTACAACGAGTACAGAAATTGGTTTGGAAGCACAGGCTTGAAGCGGACAAGGTGAGGAGCAGCTTCCACAAAAGAAACAGGACACGAAAGGTGCGAAAATAAAGACACAATTTATGTACATTCATCTCCACTCATAATTAAGCGGATGTAAAAGAAAAAATATAAAATCTTAAGTTTTCAATGTCAAATTACACTTAAATAATTATTTGGATGGTGCACTATATTTTCCCAGTTGCATTTTATTCTATGTGCTGATTTGCATTGCTTTGAATAGGGCCATAGGGATCTAGGTTTTAACACAAGAGATTTTGTGTTTATGACAGATATGGACATTATAAATCTGTCGATTGGAATGTTCTGTGGGTTTAAAAAGTAGCAGGGGGTGCGAACATCCCATAATTTGTCTCTCTGGCTGTTGTTTAAAATTGGGACTAGTGTAGCAAGTCTCTTGTAGTGTGCGCTAGGTAACAAAGAATCTACTTCATCTCTGACGTAATCTGCTATATGTCTCAAGATCAGCGTAGCCTGAATCGTGGCTCAGCAGCAACGTGCAGCGCTGATGAGCTTCAGGGCTGAGGTTCAAATCCGCTGGCGGCGTTGTTGTAGACACTGTTTAAAAACGAGGAGCATTGATGGCCTTTTGGGATGTTCAGCGTCTTCCTGCGTGGGTCGGGCTACCTGATGGGAGGTTTTCCTGATTTTCTACCCTACGATATGCAAATGCGAGGTTGTTCCCCTTAAAAACTCCTTCTGGAAGGTGTACTGCCCTCCTTCTTCAGCACCAGGAGCCCAAGTCAGACTTCTACCTACGGGTGCTCCATCACAACAGAAGCTGCTCTTTCCTTTTGTCCTTCTATGAGACCAACATGGATTTTTAAACATGGTATAGATGTTGCTGTCCGATAAATGGGATAAAAAAAAAAGATGTTATGCTTTATATACTTATATATTTTATTTTTACATTCAAGCTCAGTATGAAGGCACATCAGGACATAAAAGTACAAGTTCTCGAAACAAAGGCCGACATTCTAAGAAGAAAAAGACGAAATTTAAAAATCAGCTTTAATTAAAGCAGTCTTTCTAGAAATGGGATGCATTTTATGATTGTTAATATATGAAATACTATATTTTTAAAATCCTAAAAACCATATAATAGATTTGTATAATAATTATTCTGATTATTGAAACTTGATAGTTTTAATTATATTTCGGAATAAAATTTATTAGATTTATTAATATTTCGGCAAATTGATAGAAATGAAAACTAAAAAGTAAATGCGATAAAAAATTAGGCTGGATTTAAAAATTCCTTCTTCTTCATTGGCGCAACAGCTCCATGGTAAAGGCCAAGGCTGTTTACCAACTGGCAACTTCGAAACGAAATGGTTTCTTTTATGATGTAGGGCTGCCAGTCTTACGCCGTACACTCTACAGTCATACTAGACTGGGACCTACGGTTTAAAAGTAGTTTCCAAATCACTACGAGCATCCATGGCACCGCCAAAACTCGAACCTGAAACTTGTGGTACAATGAGCTAATAACTCGACCATCGGCCTCTTTAAAATTTCTACTCAAGAAAAATATAAGAAATGTTTTTATGACATACGTTTATTTTTCGCATCAATACAGATTTACTTACTGCTTGTAAAAGATTTCTTCAGCGATTTTTATACACTGTTTTTTTTTTTTTTTTAAATTTATTTTCTTATTTGTTCCGGGAAAATATTTCGCTTAATAAGATATATTTCGGTTACAATATTAACATCAATTGTTACTATCAGATTTTTTTTTATTTCTCATTTCATGTGATTGTTGTTGATGTATAGATGAAAATTAGTACTTTAGAACTAAAACTAAGTATTATCTTTGTTTGCTTTTTATATGCAGTTGTGATATATTCGACTTCAAAAACTCGAGAGAAAGAAGAGGGAACATGAGATAGCATCTCAGGATATTGTATCATTTTCAAAATATTGTGTTCTCATTTTTATAAGTAGATGACTAATACTGATAATGTAGTTGTAATGTACTTAGATACACATATGATAACGCCTTAATGTAACTCAAGAATAAAGTTAAAAACAACCCTATTCCATCATATGCCATACCAAGTTTTCTTGTGTTCTAAAAGTGCATATGATTATTGTTCCTTTTATGTATGCCGTATTTTAATAGGTAATTCTTTTTAAACTATCGTTTGAACGATAATTATATGTTTTTAGTTTTTGTAACTTAAAATTAAGTAATACCATTTAAAAGTTTACATTGCTGCTTGATTGCATTTAAAATAAGTTATAAAATATATCAACATAATAACAGTTGCTAAGCAAATATGTAAATAGATAGTATACAATTTATGTTATCCATCATAAGAAATAATCGAAATTTTGCAATAATCTTTCCCTTTGTTTTAAGTGATTGGTGGTGGGCAACAAGTTATAATTACTAAAATAATAAATAGATAAGAAAATAAAAATATTAAATGTGCAGTGTTTAAGTTGGCTAACCAAGATTGTAACTGGGCATGGTGTGAGTGGAGATACTTGAAACACAGATTGGAGAATTCGCAGATTAATACACGCACAAACACCACATATATAGTACAATATGTAACGTATGGCCTGAATGGCCGAGTGGCTAGCGCTGTGGCGCTCGGTACCACAGGTTTCGGGTTCGAGTCCCGGCGGTGCCATGGTTGTTTGTAGTGGTTCGGAATCCACTTTAAAAAGTAGGTCCCGGTCTAATAGGATCGTAGAGCGTTGCGGGGGCATTGTTACTCCGCGTCCGTGGCTTATCTTCAAGTTACACGCGCCCCTGGGTAATACAAAGTGAGTACGTCTGTGCAGCATTTGCCTTAAGGCATCCAAGATCAAGCTGTCTGTGTTTGCCAGCTGCATTAGAAAGAAGAAAAAAATATGTAACATATTTAAAGACTAGTCTGTAAGCCAATTGGTCAATTCTCCTGAACATCACAGGCGCTCTTGTAAGTGTGTGTAGGAGGAAGCATGATTACAAATGCAGATTAGTACCGAAAATATAAATACCTCCCCAACTACATATTTTTTGCCTGAATTTTATTTTATGTTATAATTTAAAGAAAGAAATTCGTAAAAATGCCAGGGTTTTTAAGAAATTTACGATTTCATTTTGGTTGCATTCATAGCAGCTCTGAATACCATTCTACATTGCTTTGACGAAGTTAAAATTTGATTTAATGCATTTGTTTTCTTCTATCATTTTATTTTACCATGATTAAACTATGTCTTACTATGGTAGACAAATTATTACGAGCTCACATTTTATTATTAAGGAGAACGGCACAAATTATCTTGCAGACTGCGGAATATTATCTGATACTTTTAAAGGTAACATTTATCATGCAATTATTTATCGTACATGCAATAAAATAATCATTTATTATATTATACGATACCTCAACATTATTATAATTTAACTGTCATTTATCATACCTTAAGCAAAATTTGATGATATTTCTTTTAAATGATAACGAGAGGAATATAGATTTTTTTTTAAATATAAATATTTCCTATTTCAAAAAAAAAATCATTAGTACTTTTAACGTTCATTTTTCACCCGACTCATGGCTCAGTGGTAACGTACACCGCTGTTGAGGATTAGTGCTGAGATTCAATCCATTGGAGGTTTTGTTGTAGACACTGTTTCAAAGAAGAGAAGACTCGATGGCGTTTGGGATGTTCATCCTCTTGCCTCGGGAGTCACACTACCTGGTGGGAGTTTTTCCGGGTTTTCTCCCATACGATACGCACATGAATATGGTAATTACCCCAAGAGTTCTCCCGGAAGGCACTTCTTCAGC
>BPLR01003173.1:0-26377 GCA_021605095.1 Caerostris extrusa | reverse complement strand
ACACTCGTCTGTCCACTGCTTCCAAAGACGCAGCACTGTGCTGCTGTTACGCACACGAGCGATTACTTCACGATAAGACAATCCAGCTTCACGAAGGCCAATGATTCTCCCATTCAAACTCTGTAAGTTATTCAAATCTCGCTCTCTTCGTCGAAGAGGCATAAGTAACGATTGAGCTAACGTTTACCACTAGCAGATAACCACCGATAACCATACGCCTCGCTACAGCCGTCTATTTATTCGGATCCATTCGCCGTTCAGAGGGCGCTGCTCAGCATACGCATGCGCTACGGATTTGAAATTCTAATCATTTGCATATCATGCGGTAATTTGCATTTCCTGAAAATTTCAGCTCACTCGCGTAAGTCCTTCATGGTGTTGCAATTTTCACAAACATGAGTTTAGATAAATTATTTTTTAGCTAGAAAAAATTTAGAAGAGCCAGATTTATAAAAAAAAAACTATAAAGGGTTTCATTTTTTTTTTCTATATATGTTTTTTGAAATTCAATTTTTGCGTCCAGTTAGCTTCTAATTACGCAGAGATAGTAATGCAACAACAAACATTTGATATTAAAAATAATCATTCCTATTTGATACAAACAACTTAAAAATTGCATTTATAATTTTTTTTTATGTCTTGTTTTGTAAATTTTCCTCCTAAACTCTTTATAGAAACACTGATTTTGTATAGCCTTCGTAATAAAAAATATTAATGTATGAAAAAAATACGCGTATAATTGAAAGTCACTTATTTGAGGTGTTTGGGAGTTGTAAAAATTCAAGGCATTTAGTTGATTTAAATAAATTAAATAATCTGTTTGAATTTAATCAATTGTTGCTATCTTTTGAAAATATAAAGTACTTCCCACAACAGAAATACTGAATATAATTAGTTCTCAAATCTAAAAGGCCGTACAAAATGACGACGCGGTTCTGCTGTTAGGCACCTCGTATAAGCCATTGGTATTTTATTTTTCATTTATATTTTTGGAACGATATGCATAAGGAATATGATAAAGAAAAGCGGGTAGTATTAGAGGAAAATAGTAGTTAAAAAGGAGCAATTTCAAAGATTTTATATTTCTAGAATAAACTAAGTAAAGCAGTGACAAGGTAGCACAAAAGAGAGCTGTTTTTATTATAGAGGCCCTCATGTCTACAATATTAATAATATCAACCATCCAGAATATCTTACAAAATAGTATATCCGTCACTATTGAGAGGGTTATTAATACTCCGCCTGAAAAAGCGCCTGATATTGCCAATCTAGGGTAATCAAGTTGTAACCTGGAAATTTTTTAAAATAAGAATATGCGATTAAAGCTGTATGAGTTCAGTTATTTCTTTTTACTCTAATCTCACAACTGGAATTGATTTATCTTGGGACGTAGAAAAATTACAAATTTCATCCAGCATGCAGTGAGAAATCGGATTTTGAGAAACGAACTGTAGTAGAAAAAAATACAACTCGTAAGTCCAGGTACAACTATTTTTCCAACTGTAAGAATTTAAATATAATGAAATAAAAACTTGATTTTTGAAGAAAAATTAGCCTTCAGAATCGTATCAATTAATTCTGAACTCTTTCTTTACATTCTACAGACCATTTTCTCGATATTTGTCCACGGATTCTACAGCATCCATGGCCTCTTTTGATCAACCGCTGAGTGATGATAACCAATCAACAAGTTACGCGGGAGAATTTGCAAAAGATGAGTTTAAACTTACAGAAGATGAAAAGATGGAGATTGGTGGTGTAAGTTACTTTTTTTTAAAAAATTATGATGTGGAAAGTGTATTAGAATGTTCCTTAAAGATTTATTAAAATTAATATTTGTTATTTTTAGGCAATCCTAAAATTATTAAAAGCAAATAGAGAATGGTTATAAATGCCATTGCAGGTTCAAACATTTTTTAAAAGTCAAATGTTTTTGATGATTAAAATTCGTTGCAGACCCGACTAAATTCATAAACTTTATAGGAATTCTTAATTAATCTGTCATTATTCGTAAAATTTCAAGAAAAAAGTAACACAACGTAAGTGATGAGAATTTATTAAAATGTATTTTTTAAATTTAAATATTCAGATAAAATCTGTTACTTAGGAAAGAAAAGTAATAAGTCTTAATACTAAAAAAGAAAGAAAAATTATATTTGACAAATAATAGTAAAAAATAAAAATCTAACATTGTGCTTTTGTATTTTTGAAAATAGGCTATTTGATGTTTTATTTGAATAATTTTAATTTATCGCGAATTTTCTAGATTTCTTGTAACTGTAAACACGTTACATCAATTATGAGAATTTTTTTAAATCAATAATATTTTTTTTTTCAAAAATCAACAACCTAAGAATGTAATTTTATATATAAATGTAACTTAATATATATATATATATATATATATATATATATATATATATATATATATATATAATATACTCTAGTTTATTTTAATGTTTTATGTTTTTGTTTTCAATGATTAAAGTTTTATTATTTTATTTGTTCACTCAGAAAAAAAGCAAGGAGTTCCGTTAAATATCAGGATTTGTATGTGTTTGAATGCAGTTTGCGTTCATATTTTTTGTGTGAAGTCGTTTACCAAACACAACTTGCATGGGAATTATATGCTAATACTGCTAATTTCATATTCCTTCTAACTCAAACTTTTCAAAAAAAATGCACAAGAAACGTGAAGTTAATAATCCTGAAATCCTGGAATATTCAAGAAGTTTTATTTTAAAGCGTAGATTTAATCATTTATTATATTAATTATCTAGATCAACCTACATTACAAAAATGATATAAGTGTTTTATTAAAATTTTATGGCAGTGACTTTTCTTTCCCACTTTTTCTCTCATTTAAAAGAAACTCGACAAACAAATAAATCATAACTTTTCTAGGTCAAGCCATGAAAAGTGAAGTAAATGAAAGCTCTTATTAATAAAGACAAAAACTATTAATGCCTGGAGATGTCTAGATAGGAAGACTTTTAAAAACATTTTAAATTTCTTTTTATATGTTAAAAGAGAAATAACTACTCGACGATTGCAGCATTAATCTTCTTGGTAGTGACAATACAATGCACGTGTTCCTCCACAGATAGACTAACTGGATGATATAGTTAATTGCACAAGCAGATGATATTCATGTACGAAATGGTAATGAATCGCAGAGTAGATGATGAGTTTATGAAATAGAGAGAAATTTTGTTGCTGGATTATCAATTCTTGAGAGTCAAGAAAATTCAAATGAATATTAGTATAATAATATTTCAATATATAATACAATATATATGAAATATTAGTATAATAAAAGAGAAAGTTTTTGCATACCGTATTTTTATCGTCCGATATTTTTTTCTCCCTAGAGCGCATGCTCATAGGAAATTGCGCATGTGTATCTGTAATAATGTTTCCTATGAGCATGCGCGCTAGGGAGAAAAAATATCGGATGATAAAAATACTGTATGCAAAAACTCTCTACTATTTAAGTAAGATACCGTAATTATGAGAAAGAAATATCGTATCGTATATATCATATCCAAAGAATGAAATATCGTAATTATCTGGTCATAACCTATTAGATTATATGTTAAAAAATCTTAGTATTTCTTGGTACAGATTGTATATAGCTGCTTATAAATTTGCGGAGATTTTTTTCCCCAGAAATATCAGTAAAACTTAATTACTGAAAAGCATCGTCTTAAAGTTTTTCTTATCAGAAGTAAATACATGAAACTTCAATGTGAGAAATCCTTAAAAAAGAGAAAGAAAGAACTTACGGAAACTATGGACAGTGGACTCAAGGTGTATTTTTATAATAGGAGGCAAAAATGAAATTCACATTCTACACCGATGTCGGTGGATGGAAAAAAAAACTCGAAACAAAGTAACTGATAATTAAAAATGTTTTCTGAAACTTGTTTGTATTACTATGAAATATGCCTGTAAAATATTCATGCACATTACTTCTCTTTTAATGTGCCTTTTGTTAATTTTTTAGATTATTTTAGAATCGGGAATGTTTAAGATCTCAATCAGAAAAATTTACTGGCACAATTTATACCAAAGAAAATTAGTAAACAGGCCAAGTCGTTAATAAATTGGATTAGTTTTTTTTTTTTTTTTTTTTTTAATTTTATTTTTACTTTTGCCACCGAAAATTACGACTGTTGATTAAAGAAAAAAATTACGACGCACTAAATACTCTAGAAAGAAGCAAATAATGATTTAATAGAACTTGCTGCTAATAAATCCTGCTTAACCTTGTCTGTCAAGTTTCCTGCCGCTATACTTAGTCTTTCTGTACTAACAGAAAACAGAAGCAACAGAATTTAGATAAGGTTTTTTTTCGAGAGGGGAAAACAAAATTATAATTATAATCCATGAAAAATAACACTATAATATATATACTTCTTTTTTCTTCTTAATATAATATTATCAATGTTAAAAGTTTAGATTTTTAATTTAATTTAAATAATAATAAAATATTATTTTTGCGAATTTCCAATTATTTCTATAATTTTTCAGTACATTTGGGTGGGAGTCTCTGAGTATGAAAGAGAACATCAGATATGTGGCAGATTCAGAGTTACTTATGTGGCTTGCTACTCTAAAGCCACATTGTGCCACCATAGTTCTGAAAGAACCCCCTCAAGGAGGGCATTTGCGGAATGGTGCACCATTCATTTCCACACCCTTCTTCCAACAGAATAGAAGAACATTTCGGCCTACAGATTTATTGTATCGATTTTCGCTGTAGACGCTGAAACTTTCTATTCTACTTCGCTTCTCAGGTTTCGAACCCTAATCCCCTAGTTCAGAAATCCAACATACTATGCTCTAAGTCTTTGAAATTTCTACAGCATTTCTACTACTGTGCCCGAAAAGTAAGACCCTCCGGACACAATTCACTTATGCCAACTTTATTTCCAATCCTCAATACATGCTAAAAAGTCATCGGCAGGGATGGCATTCAAAGCGCGCGGCGATTCACATTGAATCTCTTTAATCGACTCAAAACGATGTCCCCGGAGTGGTCTTTTGAGTTTAGGGAATAGCCAGAAGTCGTACGGTGATAAACCAGGTGAATACGATGGTTGTAGAACGATATGGGTTTAATTTTTGGGAAAAAGTCACGAAGAATCAATGCAGTGTGAGCTGGCGCATTCAGTGATTTCGGTACCAATCGAGATTTGACGCGTTTGAGGCCCAAAATGGAATTGACCGATCCTTTTGAAATTCCAACATCAGCAGCAAGGTCTGTAATTGTAAATCGATGGTTTGCAAGCCCAAATCTTTAATTTTGGACATGAGTTTCGTCGGTTGAAGTTGATGATCGACCAGAGGGCTCTTAGTCTTTAACGCGTTCTCTGCCTTCTTTGAACTGTTTATGCTACTTGTAAACATTTCTTTCCGATACAGGAATGCTCACCGAAGGCCTTCTGCAACATTCTATACGTTTCCGCAAACAAAATTTAATCCAGGTTTTTTGCACAATTAGTTAATTCAGACACTTCAAAATCGCCGGAATCAGTTTTAGCGTCTCACAAAGACCAAGCGTAATTCAAACATTAATGAATATTTTGACGTCAAATTTCACACAGATGTGAAGGACAGTTCCAGCAACCTAAAAAAAAAAAAAAAATTGAAATTCCATAAGCCCGGAATTTCAAATTGAAAATTGATCTTACTTTTTGGGCACAGTAGTATGTTCTGTATTCCCAATGATCAAGTTAGCTTTACAGATAATTCTATTTAACTCATTCTGAAATATCAGGCAAATACTTACCTATAAATTTTCCTATGTAAGCAATATTAGAAGTTAGTCCATTTGCATCCAATATGTAAAGTCGGTGCCAAAATTCAGTGTTACACATAATTTTCCAAATTCGTATTTAATCTATTTGCTATGCCATTTATTATTATGCTGAGTCAATTGTCTGGAGTGTCCAAGTTTTTTAAGTCAAAGATTAGATAGTCTATTCCAGGAAAATTGTAGAAGATATCAATAATTGTTATGAAATCTGCGACTCATGAATAATTTTTCTAATCATTTAAATTTGTATGCCATACGAGCAGCGATGTACGAGAGATATCAACAATGAAAGTTATAAATCTAAATATCGCTCAAGGCTAACAGCTGAACATCTTCAGTCTGGTCTTAAAATAAATATAACTATTTTGATATAAAGTATCGATGATGTAATGAAATGGAAAAGATCTTATCTGGATTTTCGAAATAGTATTTTTAGCCGGTATAATTTGTTACCATTATAAAAGTAATGTTTCGTACCATTTTAATTTAAATACTTACGTAACATTTAAATAATACAATATTTTTATATGAAATTAGCGTTTAATGCAATTCTGTTCGTTAATTTGCTTTGAAACAAAATTTTAAATTAACTTTCCATTTCAAACCATCTCTTTTAACTCTGTATTCAAGAATGGCAAAGAATTTTATTTTTGGAATACATATACAAATGTGAATGTAACAGAAAATCACAACTTTGATAGCGATAAACGGTTACAAACCGAAAAGTTTTGGAATGGCATTCTTTTTTTAAGTTTCGAATAAAAAGATAAAGCAAAATAAGCCTTCTTTTTTATTTCTAATAAGACAATGTTTCTGTAAAAGTCATTTAATGGAATTAAATCAATGTGTTTCTTTACTGCTATTCAATCCAGATACTTACTATCTTGAATTATATAAATTATTTAAAATCGGGCATTTAAAATAATGTATAATATTTTATCTATTGGTATTGCTGATCAGAATTTTTCCTTAAAATAGAAATTGTGCTTATCAGCATCTTGGGCAGATGGAGATTAGGCAATCTGACCTTCCACTTCAGATGAGTTAAACAGCATAAATGTTTAGTTTATGATAAAAATGCTGATTCCCCCAGAAGGTAGCATTATAGTAAACACTTCACTCCTCGCTTTATTTTATTTCCTTCTTCCTACTTTCATTTTCGATATGTCTATTCTTCTGGTACATCGTTATCATTTTTTTTCAGTAAAAGATAAAAATGATTCAAAAATTGAACATAAAATAAACCGATTTGGATTTGAATTTCAGAATTATTGTGATAAAGGCTTTGAAAGTAAAAATGATAAATTGAAAGAAATAAGATTTGAGAATTTTTAAAATCAAAGCACAAAAAAAAAAAATCCGCCCCCCTCCCCCGCTCTATTTTTATAGGTTTCTTTTATTTATTCAACATTTATAAACTGATTTCAGATTGCACCTCAACAGTAATAAAAAAATCGCAGTGATATATTTGCCTCTATCACAATCTATTACAATGATATGATTTCTGACGCTATATTCTGCATCTGAGTAAGGAATGGAAGTTTCTGGCATTGTTTATTGGTTCATGATTGTTCATAAGGTTCTGGCATTGTTTATTGGTTCATGACGGTTCATAAGGTTCTGGCATTGTTTATTGGTTCATGACGGTTCATAAGGTTCTGGCATTTTTATGGGTTCATGGCAGTTCATAAGGTTCTGGTATTGTTTATTGGTTCATGACGGTTCATAAGGTTCTGGCATTGTTTATGGGTTCATGGCAGTTCATAAGGTTCTGGCATTGTTTATTGGTTCATGACAGTTCATAAGGTTCTGGCATTGTTTATTAGTGCATGACGGTTCTGGCGTTGTTTATTCATCCAGAGACACTATAATGGCCAAGTGATCTATAGACTAGAATTTACCAGCAACATCCAGAATCGTGTTTACATCTCAGCGAAATATGTTTGTCTCTCCCAAAGATGAATAGTTTGCATCACTGAAAGTAATATTCATTCTATTTTGAATAAAATTCCTTTTAATACGGAAGTCAATTTAATTCAAGAGTCACAGACTTGTGTTAACAGCCGGCCATACGCTGTAATTTTGCGGCATGCTGCGAGGAAAAAGAAATTCGAAAATTTTTTAACACATTTATGTTTTATTTTTTATAGATAATAAAAAGTAAATAACATAATAAAAAAGCAAATAAATCATTCTTTGAGTTTTATTACATGAATTTAATACGTTTTAATAATATTTATCGATTTTTGTACTAACCAAGCACAAAGATGAATAGCGAAATGGTTTTATTTATCGACTTTTTTTTTTTATATGGATGACTCAAGATATTTGTCCTTGAATATTTGTTAATCCAAACAACCTTGAACAATTTAATGTATTAGAAACAGTGCATATATTTTGCTTAGAATAATTTTATTTGATCAACAAATATCCTAGATAAAAAAAAATGGCTCTGGTATAGCTAAACCACCGATTGTGTAGAAAAGTAAATATCCATTTTAAAAGTGGAAATTGTGTGTGGATTGTGGGGAAAAGTAAAATTCCATTTTAATAATTCAAATGTACAAATCTATTACTTGTTAGGAATACTAGTCAAAGTAGTTTTTCGACTTAGGCAAAGCAATTTTGAAAGAATTTTTTTTTAATATCCGGGAGAATATTATTAAATAAAATGAAATAAAGTGCATATATTCGAACTTAATTACACAGAATAAAAATTGCATGGAAAAAACCCGCTGAAATACCTTTCTCCCCTATTACGCCAACTCTGTTTGAATCCGTCTGATTTGACCACTTCACAATTTTTCACACAATCGGTGGTTGAACTACAATGATCGTTATCCAGCTAGCAAGTTTGTGACGAAGGATCAGATCTTCTAGTCTGAAATAAAACGAAAACATTAAAAAAAAAAATATTTTTCTAATATTGAAATGTTTATTTATATATTTTTTTATTAAACTAATGCTGGATCCTGCTGTCTGTTTTGAACTGTTATCAATTTCTAATAATCTTTCAAAAATATTAATTTATATTTTTTAAATGAAATGGGCATGTGATGAGACGAGCCGTGATCTATATCACGATGTCTACATTTTTACCGATTACCGATCAGATGTTATCTGTTGTTGACACCATTTCTTTGTAATATTAAAATTCTTATTATTATATTAAACTTTTTTCTCATATTTGAAATTTATTCTTGAAATTTTATGATTTTTTAACAGAATAGTTACATACAAACAAAAACACGGTATTTGCAAAAGGGAATCTTCATTTCTAAATCAGCTAACCTTTTTAATTTATATAATCATTTGATAAGAAAATGTCTGAAATATGTTTTATATTAGTTATATAATTTAGAGAATTCAAAATAAAAATTCAGATATTTTTAGGTAGAATTCTTATCTTCGTTGCATAGCGATTTTAGTGAATTTTCTTTTCCAGAAAATTTAATTTAAATTATGTGTTTAATATGAATAATTCATTTCACTTCCATAATTTAAAAAATGATATTCTGATCTTCGTGTCTGCATACTTTTTGTATCTTTTTGCTATCGATATTTTATTTTCTAATACTCTCTATAAGCTATCTATTATTTCTACAATTATCAATTTTACTTTTATAATTTAAAAAAATGACATCCTGGTCCTTATATATACATATTTTTTTATCTTCAATTAATTGATATTTTTTAAATGCATTTCTGAAAATAAGGCAATCCTAAATTTATGTATAAAAATCTATCTGTTGATTCATTGATAATCTTGATTAATCTATACAATATATTTTATGATATAGAATATAAAGTCCCAATTCGTCTTTAACTTAATGTATCAACTTCATGTTTAACGTAATGTCTTTTCACAAAAACTCTTCCAGTTTAAATCGTGTCCTACTGATGCAGTTAATAAATATTAAATTATTTTATCCTCCATTTACTTTAAAGTGCAAGAATTTTAGAAATATGAAATACAAATATGAAAATGCATCGAATAATTTCACCAAAAATCCTTGCCGATGCGATTTGAAAGTTCTGTATTTTGGATGAGTCGTTGTTTCCTTCATATTTCAACCAATGAACTTTCCCTTTCTTCTAATGTATGTTGTTTTTGCAAATAATATTATAGATACTGTGGAAATAAAAGTACTTTTTAATAATGAAAATTTAAATTATTAAAAAATTTTAATTAAATTCAACTGAGTTGACTGCTCATTCTTGTAAAAGTAGTAAATTAACTTACATTTAAATTTATACAAGTCTAGTCCATTCCACTTTCAAAAATGTGATAAATAAAATGCTTCAATGGAAGCGGGTGAATAAAAAAAATAATAATAATAACTGTAGGGAAAACAGTTGCTGCTGCTGATCCCAACAGTTCTTGACGGATTCTAGAAACTAAGTGTTATTGCAAGGGGTCAGACAAGTTTCAGAGATTTTCGCGGACAGAAAGGAAAAGTAGTTCTATTAGAATTTGACATAATCGGAAATTTGAAAAAAAAAAAGGAAGATTTCAGATAAATTTTTTATTTATTTATTATTATAATCTTTAATGTTTCCTTCTGTAAGAAGAGACCCATTTATCTAAATATTTAGAATTTTAAATTTAAAAAGGACTTGATTTCGCCTCTATATTTGAAAGTTATGTCTCTGAATTATAAAACTAAATAACTTTAGTTAATTTTTCAATCTATGGTATTTCATAAATTTAATTTATCTTACTAAGTCAATTAGTATTGAAATGTTGCTAATTTTCATTTTCATAACCTTTTAAATCTGTAAACCTTTTTGGTAAGTTCAAATGCACTTACTTTCTCTATCTCGTCCGTAGTTAGCAAAATAAATATGTTTTGCTGAAGTGCATACTTTCTTATCATAAAAGATATCACTGATAACTCAGTTTGGCTTTATTTGATAGTAACGACGTACTTACGAAATTTATTTGCAGAACTAAAAATATATCGGTTAGTAAGAGTTTACTACTATTACCAATATATAAATAAATATAGTTTGTTTTAACGTCATAGGAAAATATTTTCTGATACAGATAAGAAATAGAAAAGTCACTGTTTAGCATTCCCTGTCATGGGTAAAATATTTTAAAAATGTATTCACTGTTAATTAGTTGTTTTATTTATTTTTATTTCCTTGCTTTCTATTAGATTTACTTAAAAAAATCCCTGCAAATTCTACAATTAATTTAATCTTGACTTTATATTTAAATGGGGGCCTGATGGCCGAGTGATTAATGCTGGATGTCACTAGTTTCGGGTTAGCCCGGCGGTGCCATGGATGTTTATAGTAATTCGAATCTACTTTAAACCGTAGGTGTCGGTCTAACATGACTGTAGAGCGTTGGGCGTAGAATTGGCAACCCAACCCCGTAATAAGAAAACATCTCCTGTCTCGAAATCTGCCAGTAGGCAGACGGCCTTGTCCCACCATGGGGCTGTTGCGCCAATGATGATGATTTATATTTAAAAGACAATTTAACTTTTACTAGTTACATTATGTCAACCAGTTAGTAATATTTAATTAAGCTTTAAAAAGGTATTTTTGACATTTCTCCGTAATTGACACATAAATGCACATATCGTAAAAGTGGGGAGAAATTTTTAGCAGAACCAAATAACAGGTTTAATTTCATACTTTGGTAAGACGAGACTATTGATTCAAGTATCCGAAAACAGTATAGATTTCTTATTTCTAAAATTTTGGGATATTTAAAAATCAATTTAAATTAATTAAAAAAAATAATAAATTTTGAGATACAATTCAAGAGTTTTTTTAAATTAAGATTGTTGCATTGCCCTAAAATAAAGATTTATATTTTTAGGTCAATCCTCGAATTTACTGGGAATATGTGAAGCACGTTGGCTTGCATGTGTTTCTATTTGCCGTTCTTGGGTACATTTCTTTTGTGTCTTTTGAAGTAAGTTTTTCAAAATAATTCATTCGTGATTCCTATTCGTTTAAAAATGAATAACACATGTATAAATATTTCCAATGTAACATAACCATGAATTTTCTAAGAATGACTATAATGAATCTAAAAAGTTTACTGTAATTTTTCAGAATTTTTTTATCTAAAGCCGTATCTAGACTCGAGCGCGAAAGCACTGAGCGACTCATAAAAACAACATTAAGTATGATCCAGTTTTATAGATATCTGCAGCTTAAATTTGATGCGTTGTTTTTAAAAATACAAACTATTGGTTAAGAATAATTATAATGTTCCATAAATGTTCCATTTGTAATTGTATTTTTGTTGGTTTTACGTGTTTGTTGTCGCTAAACTGCACACAACTGGTTCTCTTCGATCTATGACACATAAAATAATTGCTATAACATTCCCTCAAAAATAATGACTCAAAATTTTTTTCTATTTCACTTTTAAATAATCATACATTACTGTTAATTATTATCCATTTATCTTTCTAAAGGCATGCATTTAACTAATAAAAATCTTTTACAACAGTGATTTTTTAAAAAAACTACTGTATAATTAAAAATGACAAGGGATATTTTTCTGAGAGCCTTAAAACCATTAAATCTGAATTTCACTTTTAAAATTCCTTAGGAACAATTTTCAGAACTATTATGTCAAGAACTAATTGTTTGCCATGGAGTGAAAAAAAAGTTATTCTTATTGTATAGTTCTGCCTTTTATTATCTTGAGGATTCTATCCAGTTATAATGAACCAGTGATACGGCCCATATCATTTAAAAATCGCTGTGCTGGCGAGAAAATTTTTTAAAGTCATTTATTAATTTACATTCAAGAGAATTCTTAAACATAATAAGTGAACTCCTCCCTGAATTGATTAGACAAGTATATGATTATTATAATAAATGAACAGAAACATAACCTTGTAAAAAATTAAGTATCTTACATACTTTTGTTACACAAAAAAATGCTACGTAAACTTCGGCTTATTGTAGATGTGGCCTGAAAAGTATGTCTATGACAAATTTAATTTACTACAGAAGAAATTCTAAAAAAAAAAAAAATTAGGCCCAGATAGAGTCCAACTAGTTTTGGCTTTTGAAAATTGTTAACCCGCCATGTCAGATGGATTAAAACGCAGCGGTGTAATAGGGGGAAAGGTTATTTCAGAAGTGTTTTAATTATAATTGGAATAATTTTAATGTTTAATAATTAAGATTTTAAATTACATAATATCGGAATAATAATTAGATGGAATATACAATAACTGTTAAATTTTTCTTTTTAAAATAGCTTCGCGCCACGTATGTCTGACTAACACTCTTAACAAGTAAACGATCCGTCCGTTTCCGTCTTTAAATTGGATGTTCACGTTTTTAGTGGTATTGTTACTTGCGTCCGCAGCATATCTTCAAGCTACACTTACCCCCCAGAGTAGTGCTAAATGAATATAGCGTTCGTCGGTGCAGCCGATAAGATCCAATCATCGGAGCAATTAAAAAAAACTTTTTCGAACAACTATATTTTAGTAAAGAATAAATTATAATTAACATAAAAATAAGCATAAGATTTCTTAAAGGAATGTTAACTATCTTAACAGTAATATCAAATGGTTTTGTGAGTATTGATAAATCATAAGAATTACACTCAGATTATGATGATAAATATATATACATATATCGAAAGCTTAATTATGAGTTAATATGCACCGTGAAATAAAAAAAAATTCTAACCATTCAACAAATACCATTAGAGAACAAATCTTGGCGTCTCGCAGGCAGAATAAAAATTATTTGCAATACCTGTAGAACTTAGAAATAACATTTTTTTCTGTAAATAAATTAAATTTATTTTTATTTTATTTATTTTTTAGACGTCAGCGAACATTTGGTTGAGTGAATGGTCTTCGGAAGGTCTCTACAATGAAACGATAGGTACTACTTCAACAACATGGGGACTTACAATATATGGTTCTCTGGGATTTGCCGATGGTAAAAAACTTTTAATACAGTTGTATATTCTCTGTTATTGACATGATGTACAAACTATAATTATTTAAATATCTTTAGAATTTACGAATAGAATTAAGATATGATTAAAAAAACTCGCAATATTTCCCCAATAACTCTTAAATTATTATCGGTTTAAGAGGATGTTTACAATTAATGGAGCCAACTTTTAAGCTCCTAATTGGCTGCAATGTGATTAAATAATGGTTTATAATAAACATTCCGAAACGTGTTATTGGTGTTTGAAATCAGACGAGAAGATGTCAAGTTCGAACTCAATTTTCTAAAATAATACACTAGTACGAGTACATTATTCCTAATTTCATTATTCATATAACTAGTGATGTTAACAAAATTTATCATAACACTTTATATAGTAAATATATTGCTTTTAAATAGTCATTCTAAAATTCTTCTGGATCATAAACAAGTAATATAAAAGTAAATTCCTACTTTTTTTCACTATATTGCAGAAAGTCCTTTATAAATAATTTTAATTCATTTTTTTAAGTTTATCTGATGTCATCTATTGGTAGATATATGCTACTGAAATCTAAAAAAAAAAAAAAAAAAACTAAAATTAATTAATTAAATTTAACTACTGAATTAATATTTGAAAAACTGTATTCACATCAAGTGTCATCCACTATAAGTTCAAAAAAAATATATTTGAACTTGAATGGATGAATAAAAAGTATTTTATGAACGATTGAAAATGTGAACAAGATATATATATAGGGAGAGTGTGAGCTAATAGAAGGAATTGAATGAAAACGATAATCACTGGCTTTTTGATTCTAACATTTAATTATCTCTTAGTTAAAGAGATTGCTGATGTCATATAAAAGTCAATGAATAACTTTTTAGAATTTGCTATCTTCATTCATGTGTTGGGTTACTTACATTTTATAAAAACCAACTTAGTCATAACTACAATAAAAACCGTTGTTAAATGTTGTTGTGAAAGTTAATACTTTATATTAATGAAAACAAACAAAACAATTTTCTTGAAAACGCTATACATACGATCTGTTTTTTACGTAAACTGTATCTTTTGACTTTCTGTATTTATTTGAAATGTTTAGATTCGGGTCGTTTTGTGTGTTAAACCTTTTATTTTCCCTAATTTTAGTAAATAACATATATTCCAAGAAAATAATATTTTCGATAGCTAATGATGCATGAATCTAAATGCAATATACTCTCCGATAAGCGTAATAGCTTCATTATCAACAATTTTGCTGTTGAAATTTGCCAGACATGAACATAAATGAGATAATAATAATAAAACAGTTACATACTGCGCTAAAATATATTATAAAAAATTATATAATTAACCTTCTCTGCACTACGGACACAAATTTATCAAATAAATCCTCCATTCATAATAATATTATAAAATTATTTAATTTCTTCGTAGTTAATTACTGTTTTGATTCTAAGAAATAATTATAGTTATTGTTTGGGAAAATTGATGCATAAATAAAAATTATTTATTTTTATTTTATTTCCTTTTTATTTTAAAAATAAAAACTAATTCATTTATATTTAAAGGAAACTTCTTGCCATGTTTTCGTATTTTCAAATTTAATTTAATATTACACTATTGCAATTTGATATAAATACAAAAATTAATTTGAATTAATTGTAATTAAATGCGATTAATTCAAATGAACAACTGATTAATTTGATTAATTCATTGAATACGATGAACGAGTAATTCATATGAAGTTCATTGAATACGATGAAGGATTGATTCGTGCAATTAATTCATTTGAATTAATCATAATTTTGGAAAATATTAATACTTTAATAATGAAAAGTTGTAAAAAAAAAAGACTTTTGTAAAGAAATTTAATGAACTTATTCTTAAATGTACTGAAGAGGGAATTTCCCTTTTAAGAAAATACTTTGATTTCAATAACATATAATAGCAGAAGTTTTAATAATTTTTTATTTAATAATTGTATTCAATGTTCTCTGATTTCTGCTATTAGTTTATTTAGTAAAAATAGTTTTTTTTATGCTTAAAAAAAAAACAGGACCTGAATGGCCGAGGGGCTAGCGCTCTGGCGCTCGGTACCACAAGTTTCGGGTTCGAGTCCCGGCGGTGCCATGGATGTTGTAGTGGTTCGAATCCACTTTAAACCGTAGGTCCCGGTCGAATATGATCGTAGAGCGTTGCGGGGTCATTGTTATCCGCGTCCGTGGCTTATCTTCAAGTTACACGCGCCCCGTGGGTAATGCAAAAGTGAGTAACGTTTGTGCAGAGCTTGCCTTAAGGCATCCAAGACCAAGTGTCTAAGTGTTTGCCATCTGCATTAGAAAAAAATGCTTAAAAAAACATATTTTTCTGTACTTTATATAGCTGCTTGCGTGGTGATTGGAAGTTCAATTTTAGTATACGGATCAGTAAAAGCCTCCAGAAATTTCCATAAGAAGGATCTTGAAAGTGTTATGAGATCGCCTATGTCTTTCTTTGACCGTACACCAATGGGCAGAATTATGAATAGGTATTATTAAGACTCATATTATTGTTAAATAGATTTTTTTGTCAGCAAAATTCACTAAAACTGAATAAATCGAATGAAACAATTCCATTAAATTGCTACAATATGTTATACAACTTATACATAAAATTAATTTTAAGGATTTTGTTTCATTTTTGTTAAAAATATTTTGATACTTTATTTACTGTCTCTGATACGAGAAGTTTTATTGAGTAAAAGTTAAATTGTTAATTTGAATTTTACAAATTCTTTTGAGTTTTTATTTAATATGTTTTAATACCACCTATGAAATTCAATTTTTTCTGATAATTTTAAATTAGCCCTTCTATGTAAAAAAACTAACTTCAGAAATTTTGTTTTATTTTTATACTGACGAATAGCGACAGAAATTGAATGAAATTCGAACGAATGAAAAGCGAATGAAATTCGGACAAATGAAAAACGAATGAAATTAGAGCGAATGAAATTTTTTTTTTTTATGTCAAATTAGATTAGATGAAATAAAAATGTCAGTAAGAAAACAGAATAAAATAGCAGAAGTGGTGACTCTTAAAAAAAATACTTTTGAAATTTTCTTTTTCCGGCTCTATAACAACAATAACAATAAATATATTTCTGAAATAATAGATTTTATTTGAAAATACAAAAATTTTCGTATTCATTCTAAAAGAATGAGAATTATTTTCGAAAATAAATTTAATTTTATCTTAAATTCATTTAAATAAAAAGAAAAAAAGTTATTTAATTCATTTATTTTGGTTTCTGATATCTTAATGTTCCTGTATTCATAGTAAATTATTTGTTCTTATTGAAAAGTTTTATGTGGTGAAAAATATATCTTCGTCTAGATTTTTAATAATTTGTATTTTTTGTCCGAAAATGCTTGTTGAAGCTTCAGTTAATCATGAAATTCAATTTTTTTGCAATACAGTCATAAGTAACTTATTCCTATTTTTCATTGGACATATTCGAGCCTGGATTGTAATCAGGAAATATTTTATAATTTTTTTTAAGAACGCAAGAATTTTTAAATCACCTTTGTAAATTGGAGGAATTGCATATGATCGGCTAGATTTCCATCTGGAACTGAAAATCGAATTATTGTGGTCCTTTACGCTACAGCAATTCGGAATGAATTTATTCTCATCGATGATAACGATAGGGCACATCGTGCTCAGATAGAGGGCAATTTCCTTGTCGATTAAAAGAATCCTTCGAATGGATTGGTCACCAGACATGAACCCAATAAAAACATGTTTGGGACATCCTAACGAGAAGGGTTGCTTGCTGCTTATCACCTCCAAAAACAATTCAGCTGTTGGAAAGGTCTCTTTTACAGGAGTGAGAGAGAATACTCCAGTCCTCATTGATAAATTCATTTATTCTATGCCTCATAGGTGTGCGACGTTGCTTTCAGTTTTTGTTTGTTTGTACAATATGCACGAATTGAGCATTTTTTGTTTACCGACAAATATAGTCAATAAAATGCAATTATTCCTTGTTCATTGCTTCTTCCACTTTTCTCATTTCTTACAACACCCATACATCATACATCAACCATCAAAACATTTTCTCATCCGTAGTTTATACCCCAAATCACAATATTCCCTAATTGTTTTGAGCCGTGTATATTGAAATTAAATCGAGTTTTCTATAATTCTAGTATTTTTATATTATGCTTGAATTTTTAACTAACCAAGTATAACGACATTTTTATTTTTTAATTAATTGGAATTTTTGAAAAAAATTTCTTCTTAAAATTATTCTAATGAAATAAAACCATCAAAAACAAAACTTTTTTAGAATTGGTGTGAATTCGTTATGTTCTTTTCTTTTTATTTATTTTTTTACAACAAAATGTTTAGAAAATACTTTTAATAAGTGGACTTTTTTCCCCTTATACTGGAATAATTTTTATCTCGAATAATTCAATAATTTTTTGTTAAAAATATTTAATTGTTACAAAAATAAGGTGATTGCAATTTTTAAATTTATATAGAATGAGTACTAATTATTTTTTAATATAACTCTATTTTAATGGGGAAATGCATTTCCGTTGTTTGTTTACTTAGATTTAGCACAGATATGGATATTATGGATATTCAAATTTATCCTGTCTTAGACGCATGGTTCCACTGCTTGCTGTATTCTCTCGCATCCTTTACTGTAATTGGAATGAATACTCCAATGTTTCTTGTCATTCTCCTTCCTATAGGAGTAGCCTACTACATTTTGCAAGTAAGAGAAAAAAATCATATCATTATATTTTTTGATTTACATGCGTAAATAAACACTGTCAAATAATTTCACATTATTCTTAAGTTTATTTTTTCACAACTGTTGTTGTTTTTGAAGATCGGCACTTTGAACAAAGTTATCCCAATCTATAGCGGCAATGATACAGTAAATTCAGTGTTACTCAGGGTGCACCACAAAAAGGGTGGGGATGCACTATGCCTTCATTTTCATACTACAATATTAAACGAACATCCTCCAGTTATGGCGTCTGGTTAGTTCAGACCTTCTTCCATGTGCTCAATAGAAGGATCTTCTTATCTACGTATTTAATGCGTCCATCCCCTGTATAGACACGGACTCTTTCGGTTCGACATTGTTTGTCGTGTTTCGAACCAAAACCCTCTGATTCGGAAACCCTAGGGGCACTCCGGCCAGTTTTATTTGCATCACAGATTGTCAGTGGGTTAAAATAG
This sequence comes from Caerostris extrusa, assembly GCA_021605095.1. Taxonomy (NCBI): domain Eukaryota; kingdom Metazoa; phylum Arthropoda; class Arachnida; order Araneae; family Araneidae; genus Caerostris; species Caerostris extrusa. The sequence continues at coordinate 7,379 of BPLR01003173.1, read as the reverse complement.
ACTCAAAAACTGTCCTCATTTCGTAGATATCATAAGAAATTTGATTAAATTTTTCTTTAATTGATGTATTTTTCATGTGAATTAATTTAATTGTCTTCTATATAATATTGCTCAAAGCAAAATAGTTGATGAAATAACTAATAAAGCTAATAAACGATTTTAAATCATCGTTGTATCATATTGAGATAAAAACTCGTTAACAAAAAAAGCATACAAAAATATTTTGCATATATTTTATGTATGAAATAAATAATTAAAATTATTTTGGCTACTTTAGTTTCTCGTTTCTTCACTAGAAGAGTTAAATAAATTGATGATGAAAGATTTAAATTTTTTTTTTTTTTTTATTTCAGAGACTAAATCTGCACACTTTTCGCCAAGTGATGAGATTGGAGTCTACTACAAGATCTCCTATTTATAGCCACTTCTTGAATCCATTCAAGGAGTTTCTTCTATTTGCGCATATAAAGTCAGAGAAGAGTTTACTAAAAGTTTTGAGGAAAACTAAACAGACATATGTTATGCAACTTCAACACTTCTACTTGTAATAGGTATCTATTTTATCAGCACTAAAATATTCCAGATTTTATTGATTCAATATAACAAAATAGACTGATTTAACGTACTATTATGATAGCGTAAAGGCCTTTCTGCACTTCGGAACAGAGTGTCCTTAAATCTTTTACTATTGTCGAAAAGAAATAACTTTAATTATTTTTAGATAAAAATTAAATAATTTCTAAATATATTTAACACGGAATTAAAATATAAACTTGAAATAGATTAATTTTCGAATAAAGGAAAATGTTTGCAAAGTATTATTAATAAGATATCATTCAGCTTTTCTTAAATTATAGCTACAGAATCTATCTAAAAGATTTTGCATCAGTCATTAAGAAGTAAAAATAAATTTTAAAAAAAAAATCCTTTATTTTAGCATATTTTAGATCAGTAGCACTTTTTGTTGGTATTATCAATGGAAAATCACTATTTAAAATTTTAAAAACTGCCAAGGAAGGAAAAACACTATGTATAATTACTATTTCATATTAAAAAGATCTTTTTCCCGCAATTCATTTGCTTTATCAGCATTTAGCCATGAATCCTTTAATTCAGGTATCCTAAAGAAGTCACTCACCAATTTTTGTTTAGTTCACTCCATCTTAAGTAAACTTTATTCTAAAAAATGAAGTAGTAGATAGTTTTTCTTTAAATGTTTTACAGATTTTGCTGAAAAGATTAAAAACATGGGAGCATGAAAAGATTCTGATAAATCTTTTCTAATGTATTGAAAATTAAGAAATAAAAACTTTCGTCGATATTGACAGCTTCTATGCAAGATTTCGATTTGAGTTATTTTCATTTATTTATTTCTTATCTTGACACAAGATTCTCGGTTTTTCTTTCTTGCGACACCCAAAAGTGGAGGGAAATAATCTGCTAAGCTCTCCCGGAAGCATCTCTTCATTAATCGTCGGTGGGCTGTTCATGGTATTCGTAAGTGAAACATAATACCCCTGGTGTAAAAAAAGAGTCTGAACTGTTAGCCATTAAGAAGTTATCTATATTGTTTGAAAAGTTCATTACGTATTTTCAGCCTGCCAAAATATATTCCATTTTATAGCTGCGATCAACAAAATAACTGCGGGTATATATATATATATATATATATATGTATGTATGTATATAGATAATATATTAAAATGTGCAGTCCTATTTGATCAACATATACATGGTGGCCTTAAAATAACTTTCTCTGTTAGGAGGCATTTAAAGCAGAAACTAATGAAACTAAATTTCATATACAGGTTGTATAGACATAGGGAAATAAATTCCGAAAAAAGAAAAAAAATAGTACCAAAAGTCGCCGATAAGAGAGAGAGAGATTTTGGCTCTGCAGTCACGTACCTACAGAGAATTTTGCACAATCTAGATAGATTTCGTTCACTTATTCACTGGAGATTAACCCCATGTGACTTTCGCCTGTAGGGTGTTTTATGTTGGTAGCGTCACAAACCTGTGTTGATTGAAAGAGAGCATAAGATTGCCTATTACAAACTTTCAAATTTAAGAGTAACTGTAGAGAAAGTTATACACTGGATGTATGCTGGGAGGTCAACACATTGAAAATGCTGCACGTGGTCCAAGAGACTTACCACTGATTAATAAAAACTTTTTTCTTTGAGTTTTATAATATACTGTATGTCATTTATTTCTGTATTTGCATTTTTTATAACTCAAACATTAATAAAATTTTGCATAATCCACTTTCCGTACGTTCATTATAATTATTGATCCGTTTTTAATACGCTTATTAGCTTCACCTGTATGTTTGTATGTATGTAACTGACTTTTCCCCCTGAGATCTGTTTCTCCTCATATGCACTATTTAAGCTGCAAAAAAATTTACAGGCATCTTTCAGAAAAGAAAACAGTTGATTCTTTTAATACGCTTTTATATTAGTTTCACCTGTATGTTTGTTTGTAACTGACTTTTGGCTTCTGATTTTTGCCCTTTTTTTAAGCGATCAGATTTAATTTAAATGTTGTAGACATATCAAGGACCGACGACACTAAAATATTTTAATAAGTTTATTATCTCATCATGATTAGGATCGCCAGGATTAGAGATTTTATTTTAACTTATGAAGAGCAATTTAACCCATGTAGAATGAAAGTATTTAGTAAAGACATTCAAACCTACGTGGGACAGTGGCACAACGGACTATTCGCATTTAGCCTTTGTTTTACTCACAATTACATTATTGTAAGTACTACAGTTCCACTCACTCCGTACCGGGACCTCATTTAAATATTATAGTTTAAAAACTAAAAACACGTTTTTAAAGTTAATCAAACTAAAAACTAAAAAAATAATTGTTAACATAAGAATAAAATGACTGACGAAAAATGAATGTCACTGTTCTAAAAGCGTGGGGTGCTTTGTATGACATTTTTAAACTAACTCTGCATTTCGGAATGAAACTAGAGAAAAATTATAACGATTGATATCGAGAACCCCACGCTTTTAGAACAGTGACATTCATTTTCTCGTCAGTCATTTTATTCTTATGTTAACAATTATTTTTTACTTTTAGTTTGATTAACTCTAAAAGCGTGTTTTTAGTTTTTTTAAACTATTTATTTTAGTTCCGACAGCTCCACAATCTCTCATCAGTAACTTTGTGAAATTCATTTCTCCATGTTTTCCACAATCTGTATATGAAATTTGGTTTCATTCTGTTCATTAGTTTTAGCTACAGGTGCATCCAAACAGGGAAAGTTATTTTATGGCCGCCATGAATTTGTGGACAAACATTTTTAGGTATAAATATTAATAAATCAATGAATAGAAACAATTTGACTAATCACTTTTGTGTTTATGCATTTCTGCTCTGATTTATTGACAACTAGATTGCGGTGTGTCAATTTTGTTTCCTATAAAAATGAAAAAGAGCATTACTTCCTATTAAACTTAAACTAAAATGTAAATTGATTTAAGTAAAAATAAAATTAATATAATTATTTGGAAATATCAAGTTGATAAATTATTCTTAACTAATAATTTATATATAGGTGGTTACACTTTTGGTTGGATGTGCTTGGATGCCTGATTGTCTTGGTTGCAACTTTAATGGCAAATTCAAGCTCGATATTCTTTGGGACCGGCTGTGGTGGGTTTGATGATAACTTACGCTCTATCAGTAAGTAATTATTGGAATTGTGTTAAAATGTTTCATGTTCAACTGTTCACTTTTTTTTCCTATGTTATCATTCTTTTCGACAAATTTGGCTTGTAATTTTCATTTAGTGTTTCCTAATTTTTTTATCGGCTTTTTTTTTAAGGTTACTGATGCTCTAATGTGGTTCGTTCGAATGAATACAGAACTCGAAAATAAATCAATATCTGTTGAAAGATTGGATGAATATAGCAAATTAACATCAGAGGTAAAGATTTTAAACTCAATATTTACCACGATAACTAATATGCAATTTAACTATAGGTTAAATTAGGGGATACATATGCAGGAAATAAAAATTTAAGTCCCATCGTATGGATTTAATCTCTTAAGGGAAAAAAATGATCACTTGAAGACAAACTAGATTGACTATTTAAATTGTGCTAATTAACTTTACTTGCGATTCTCTTATATTTTAATCCATGGGGATAAATTATTTATTTAAACTCTGAGAAAATTCCAGTTGAAGGAAACCTTAATGTTTATCAAACTTAAAGTTACGAATTTCAAAGACAGTAGTAAAATAAAGTTTCGAAAACTGTTAAAGAATTCTGATTATCCTCAACATTTTAAACAATGGTTTCTTTTCCATCAAAACTAATACTAACAAGAGTATTTAGAAAAATTTTGCTTTCACTTTAGGCTCCCTGGTATCTAACTCAGGATAATTTTTATCATGATTGGCCTCAAAGTGGTTGTATAGATTTTATTAATTATAGTACCAGGTATGCGGAAGGATTGGAATATGTTTTAAAAGAAATAAGTCTGCACATAGAAGCAAATGAAAAGTAAGTAGGCAGCTATTGTTATTAGGTAACTATTATTTTCAAGAATTTATACCTATTGGCAAAAACTTTTCATGAACCTCAGTTGCATATTATATTAGAATATAAGCATTTAGCACTAAAAATTATAATAAATCCAAAGAAGAAGAATGTATCGTCCATAGTCAAAAATCGAACTTGTGATCTACAAAATCTGAGCCTACCTTTTGATAATAAAAGCTCCTCCTTTGTCTCAAACTGCGTTGTAAGACACTTTCTAACTTTCTTCCCCTTATTTAAATGACAACTCCTACCTTTAAAATTGCAATCCATTTCTCACGTCGCCTGGTATTATGGCTTATCGTACCTATTAAGCAAGTTTATTTATAGTGTTCAAACTTAAAAAAATGTTAAAGCTCGATCAGCAAGTTTGTTATGACCCCGGAGCCACATTTGGAAGCCTTAAATAGAGAGTTTCAGAGATTTTAGAATAAACTTGAGATTTTAAAATTCAAACTTCACTGATGGCTGTTGGTTTTTTTTCCCCAATTTGGAGAATTATTTCCAATATTTGCTTCGTTTTTGTGAAACAATTACTAAATTCCCTTCAGATTGTAGTTTTTTTTTTATATATATATTATGAACTTATTACTCATTTTCGTTTACGTCTTTTTCCATTAGGTTGGTATTGCTGGACGCAACTGGTGCTGTATAAATCATCGTGATTACATAATGGCTTTATTCCGTATCATTGAGCCAATCGAAGGTTCAATTTTAATTGATGATATCGATATTACGACTGTAGGATTACATTAAGCTTAAGATCAAAATTAAACTATAATTCCTCAGGTAAGATCCTTTTATTATCTAAACATATCTGGTGCTCACAAACGCTTAACTTTCATTTATAATATAGGACTTAATAATAAAGGCCTAATTTCCAAAGTGTTTTCTTATTTCCTTACATATATAAGGCTAACTGTCTTTATGCATAAAATTTTAAGATGCGTTAAATCAAATTCAAAATTAGATAATGTTATTTCCGATCTATGCAATTTTTTCTACAATTTTGTTATTTTGTTGTTCATATTATATTTTTTTACTTAACTTTTGTTTAATTGCATCATTTTTAACGAATTTTACCCTTTTTGATAAAAAAAATACCACATTTTAATTTACTTGTTTTGCATAGAGAGATTTGTTAAATATACTTTTATGCAAATGGGAATATATCTTTATATAGTAATGTTAGGCACTTAGAGTATCCATTATTTTTAAGAATTTGTCTAAGTACACCTGGTTATATAAAACAGATCAGTCAAAGCATTTAAAATGGGAGGCAGTTGAGGCAAAGGCTAATCAAAGGGTCAAGCAGTAGTTTGTATTGTTACAATACGGGAAAAAGGTAAGATTTATGGGGCATTAATAAAGGAAAGATCGTAGTGGACACGCGGTTGTTTGGAGACATTTCAAGAAAATTTCTTGGCAGTTCACGATGTGCAGCAATTAATAAAAATCAAATGTGTAAACAGGTGAAGCATACAGCTGAAATTAAAGTCAAGAGCTATTACTGATAAAAGTGAATGAAGACTTTGTTGGCTTGTTTGTGGATATACGTGTTACAGTTGTTACTATCAGTGGAGTTAATAATAGCGAATGTATTGGCCCACGCATTTCCTAATGCACTTTTGTCCAAGGCACTACGGAACATTTGTCCCATATATGTGATTCTTGTGCAATGCGATTAATTAACAATGTAAATGGGTTGTTATAAACGAGAAAATCTAAAACTCATAAATAAATAGAATACTTTTGAAAAAATACACAAAATAAAAATAAAAGCCCTCAGCAAATAGGACTAAAAAGCATTACTAAAGAATACATTGAAAAGCATTGCTAAGAATCTGTAATTTAAGATCTTATTTCAAAAGAATGCTGGATTACGACAATTTAAGATGATATATTGAATTTTCGGAGCACCACGAAATTTAGTTTGAATCCAAAAGAATTGATTTCAAAAATTTGAAGCTTCAACAAGAAACAGAAGATATTTGTTAAACAAATTGAATGCATTTAAAGATTTTGCCATTTTTGATATCAAAATAAGGAAAAACTATTAAGAATAGTCTATTCTGAAAGAAGTTTTTACCAGATGACCAACATTTAATAGAAAGAACAAACTTATATGGAACAGTTTATTAAAGAGATTTACTTTTCAGTGGAATATAACATTGTACAACCGCCATCACCTATTTGTCTAATGGAAACATGGAAGTTTTGTTTTTAATTATATTCATTTAATTTTAATTAACAATGATAATATGTTCGTTCAGAATTACTACAGTTTATAAATAAAAGGCCACAGTTATTTTATATAATTGAAATTGTATTTAGGAATTGAAGCCTTTTAAAAATAACTAGTTTAGTACCAATTTAAACATATATTTTTAAACAAATATCCTGACGACAGTATATTAGTTTCGAGATATAAACTATCTAAAATAAACCTTTTCAAGGTTATTTCGGTGTATAAAATGTCTAACACTCAAATAAGTATTTATTTATAGTTTCAGACATTCAGGAAATAGGAAAAGAAGTATTCAGAATAACAACAAATTATTACCTTTCCATCATAAAAAGTGAAAATGGTACTCTTAATGCCGGAAATAATATTTATGGTCTATTTTTTTCTTATTTCCTTTTCATGTTCGCATAATATGTAGAGCAAGACGAAAATAATAATAAATGCAATACAGAAGTAGATGGTATTTTTATGAAAACATAAAATGAAAAAAAGTAGTAAAGCTATTGCAGAATTTAATGATACTCTTTAGTCCTCAGAAATGGGAATCACTTGTTTTTCAATTTTTTAATT
>BPLR01003172.1:0-15074 GCA_021605095.1 Caerostris extrusa | reverse complement strand
CCTCTTGAACACCTTTAGGCACAAGTGGAAAGGAAATAGAAAAAATTCGTATTGATAAATAAATGCTAAAAAAGTATTGTTTTCAATTATTATTTTTTTTTTTGAATAATTTACTTGTAATGTATATTAATTATAATTTTTATCTACGCTGAGTGTTGATTTTTTGAGGAATCATCATAGAATTTATAATTTTTCCAAACAATGGCAGGGTGCTCACAAAAAATATTGTAATTGTCATCCTGAAATTAACACCTCTCATTAATAGTCAATCTTCGAACAGCAGAGAAAATTTCTTTTATATACAGCAGTACTTAAACAGCAGTTTTCCTGTTTGCGCCTTCACTGCAGACTAATTTTAAAAAAAAATATTGAAGCATTCCAAAACATTACCATCCGACAAATTACAAACACATGCATGAGAAATGTATAGATTTACACTACGATCTTCACATTAAAGATTTCTCCTAAATTATATAATAGCTTTGAATATCACGAGAATACTGTAAATCACGGTATAGACTGCTAGTGTTCACATTGTAATATTAAAACAATAAAAAAATAAAAGTAAATAATTATGTAAAATTTTTGAATGTAATAATACTTGTTTAAATTTTTACATAATTTAAAGCAATTTCTTCAAGTAAAGAACTTTTTTATTTTAATAATACGTTTGATATATGTTTTCATAATAATGCTCTGAAAAGATTATATTTCTGTAGTATATAATAAAGCTATGCAACTAAATTACAGAAAAATGTTACAATTAATATTTCATGAAATCTAAAGAAGACATCTAAGGCAATAAGTACATTTATCGATAATGATGTGCATTTACTGAGAGCACTCGAGTAGTTCTCATTATTAATAACAAACCCCCCGAAAGGTTTCCAAAAATTGCCGGAATTTATGCGATTTCATATTTTTTTTAACAGTAAATTTTCTATTTCCTAGAATCATAGGTGTTGCTTTTTTTTAATACTATAATTGCAATTTTTGTAACATGAAACAAATTATGTTTAACCAATATACCATAGCGTCTATTTAGAGTACTCAGTTACAGGTATTCAAAAGTATTAACCATAAATAAATTCGAGTTATTTATACCATAAAATAACTCAGAATTTTGCAAGTGTTTAAATCAAAAGAAGCAGATTTAGATCTCTTCCAATAAGTTCTTGTTTCGAAAAAAACAATTTTTTTTTGTTTATCAAGTTAATAAAATATCGTCAAATTTGTTTTTATGTTGCCCTTTTTTACAACGATTTTTTTTTTGGATTTGTGGGGTATATAACAAAAATTCTATTAAATGCATATGATGAATAAAAATTAGTTAAAAAAAGGCAATACAAAAGGTAACAACAGAGATGCCCCAAAATAACATGCAAATTAAAGAAATCCATTATATGTCCCATCTAATATTTTATCATCCCAATAGCACGAATGTTAGTAGATATGAGGTAGTGCTGCATCTATGTGGAACTTTTTTATGCGGTCCCCTATTTACCGCATAAAAAATTTTAATGTGATGCAATCAGTTTATTTGATAGCTACTTATGAGGTTTTCAAGATTGTTTTTAATGCGATTACTTTTATGCAGTCCCTATCCCCCTCGCATGAAAACGGGCTTGACTGTCAAAATATTTAAAGTTCTTAGAAACATTTCACTATTTTTATCCTATTTAATGTAAAAACATAAATCTATTATTGAAATGATAAATAACTTTTGGAACTCGACAATGATTAGATTTAAATAGTAACATTTTTCTTTGATTTATCGAAGTGGAAGGCGAGACAAGAGAAAGTTTTTGCATACCGTATTTTTAGACGTCCGTTGGCTTTTTTCTCCCCTAGCGCGCATGCTCATAGAAAAAAATTACTACAGATATGCATGCGCAATTTTATCAGCATGCGCGCTAGGGAGAAAAAGCTAACGGGTGTCCAAAATACGGTATGCAAAAACTCTCTATTGTTTATAATTCCTTCTTCGTCACAGCAGTAATGGTAAAACCCTGATATTATTTGAGAGTTTTTGCATACCGTATTTTGGACGTCCGTTATTTTTTTCTCCCTAGCGGGCATGCTCATAGAAAACATTAATTACAGATACGCATACGCAATTTATGAGCATGCGCGCTACTGAGAAAAATAACGGACGTCCAAAATACGGTATGCAAAACTCTCTATTGCTTACAAAACAAGTAGATTAAATGATAATGCAATGTTAGTTTAAATTAATTAGAAAGTTAACTAACAATTCCGTTATAATATTTTCTGTCATGTATTGCTTACTTTTGAAAAACAGTGGGAGTGTAACTCGTAAAAGGTGTTTGCATTTATCCGCCTTCCTTACCCGTTTGAATATTTTGTAAATTTCTTGTTGGTTCCTTGAAGTTATTGAATATATTCTATCGAATCCTTGGAAAATTTATTGTTTTGCTTCCTACACTCTTTAATTCTAAAAAAAAAATTAATTGTGTGCAACTCTCAATTTTTTTTTTTTAATGGAATTTAAGTAAAACATGAAGTTATTATTAAAACAGTATTTAGAACCCAATGCCTGATCTTAAATAACACCATTTTGCTTTTGCCTGGGTTTGTTGAGGAAATATTCCAATTTAGACACGCATTTTACACCGCATTTTATACTCCGAAATTTCATATTAACATTAACATGTATAATAAACAATAACCCCTTCTAAACTAAAAGGAATAGTTAAATTAGTCAATATTATTATTTTTGTTTTCCCTACTTCAATGATCATCTAGATTCCGAACCACTACAAACATCCATGGCACCTCCGGGACTCGAACCCAAAACCTGTGGTACCGAGCGCCAGAACGCTGCTAGCCACTCGGCCATTCAGGCGCACCCAATTTCTTAAATTAATGATTAAAATTTGATTTGAAAATTTAGAATCCCTTTCTTTAATATTGTTGTAGCTTGCTAGGGACTAGTTGTGTCAGGTGATTTTGTGTTGTAAGGGTCTGATGGATTGAAACACTAGAATGTCTCTATTTACATTAATTTATTAACAATATCAATACTTTTACGTACAATACTTTAATAGAAATCTATAGAAATTTATAGAAATCATGCTCATAATTATCCAACTACAAACTCAGCAATGACTAAATAAATCAATTAATTCAATGCACATAAAAAAAATCTGTGAGCAACATATAAGTCAATTAAATTAAATGTAAACAAATAGGAATGAAAATTAAATTAAATTATATTAATCAGTAAAAAAAATAAATTATATAAATCAGTAGCAACACAATAAATCAATTCAATGTAACGAAAAAACAGTCAATAACAAATAAATCAAGTAAATCCAAAAGTTAGATCAAGTTAGATTTAAGTTAGATCAAGTCACTTATACCGAATTATTTTCCGTAGAAACTGTCTTTATGCAGGTACGTCTTGCATTACGTCTCAGTTCAGAGTCAGTAAGTTCGTTGCCTGAAAAATCAGTACGTTCATCTGACGAGTCCTCTCTATCAGAATCAGTTTGATTCAGCCATGCCTTTGACTGGCTTACGTGTGCTGTAGTAGACTAAGAATGTCCTTTGCTCTTTTCCCCAAGTTGAGTAACTCTGTAGGTATCGGCTGGTAGATAATTAAAGGACCTCGATATTTTGGTTGGTTCTCCTGTCGGTATCGGAGTCTTTTCATAACCACAACTTGTCCTGATTTATAAGTGGTAGTTCCGCATTTTTCTTCTCGTAAGCATTTTTCATATTTTTCTGCATATTTTCTATCCGCTCGCGAGTCGTGGTTTAAATCTCCTCCGGATCAGTCCATCCTTCTGCGCTCTCATCAGCTTGTACTTTTGACACAGTAAACTTGAGCACAGTACTTTTGCGCATGGATCTAGATGTAATTTAAAGCAGCTTTTCTTTTCCATTGTCTCTTATAGATCTATACAACCTTTTCTCCCTTGAAAGCGTAATTTGCAATAATTTGGCTTTGGGATTTTGTTCTTTCAAATTTTTCTAAAAATGGAAATATCTTATCCAATTCGGATCTCCTCTTTGAATGATAAGGATTTCTTCATCAATGGAAGTCCTTAGATAAACTTCTAGATTCCTTCCAATCAATTCTGTCAACGTGTCTTCAGCTATCTAAGGTAGGAGCTCTACTCATTGCATCCACATGAGACATCTCTACACTTGGTCTGTGCTTTACTTCATGGATTACTTCGAGGATTTGTTAAATTCTTTCCGTCCAGATAGAGGTATATGGACGCTAACGGCGCGAAAATGCCTCAATAATGTCAAACTGTCTGTCATAATTCAAACTTTTAAGTAAGCTTGAATTTTGCTTTTTTGTGGTATGTATTGTTATAAATTCTATTCATATAGTGGGTTTATAGTTTGAATCGTTCATTTCCTCTATTTTTTTCATTAAATGTGAAAATGATCAAGTCTATACCAGTTCAAATTGGCAGAACGGCCACAATTTCAATACCTCCAAGTCCTGCAGCAGAAAAGTATTTTCTTTTGTGCCAAAATAGGGAAATCTTTTTTAATACAATTTGTGTCCTTGTTTCGCGGATGGTAGTAGTGACGATAGTATATGTTTATACAAGTTTATGTATCTGCTTGCAGAAACTAGTATGTGCTGTTTATTTAAGCTGCTGTACTAACTATATTTTTTTTGCAAGCCTCTTTGATCTAGGATATGTTACTCGAAGTCGAGGAAAGTCTGTCATTAGTTACAGGAAGAAAATAGAGTTTCAATTGTTGCGTTTTGTCTCGCTAAGTTGTTGAAAAACTCCATATGTTGAGGTTATCAAACCCTAAATCAATAAAATACACAGAATTCAAGCAGAAATCATTCAACTATTACACAAACAGAATAATTTATTTATTTATTATTAATTACATACAAGTAAAATAATTAAAACTATCCTCTAATCATTAATGTGTTTTTCTATGTCTAGAATTTTAAAATAGAAGTACTTTTCAACGATACAAAGGTACTTGTATCACTCGACATATTTTGTACAAATGTCACAGAAATTTTCCTGGAAAATACCATAAGTATAATCAGTACGAATACTCTTAGGAAATATTTTTATTTTACTGCATGTGTATGTAATTGTAAATTATTGTGAAAAGATATATTCAAACTGAACGTTGATGCATTTAGATATAAATAATCACGTGATGGTGTTATAGATCATTTAAAATAAATTACCCATCCCGATTCAAGTATGGAAATTTCTAAAATCGAATGTTTCGTCAATTTCTTAGAAATAAACAAAAATATGTGTTGAGCATTTGGTGAGCTGAAATTATAAATTATTATGTTTTAAATATAAAGTTTTAAGTTCAAAGGTTCACGCAATGAAATAACTTTCTAAATTTTCCTTAACTAGTGTCTCTTTTTGAATTATATTCAGATCCGCGGGGTTCTTTCTGCTTACAAAAACATTTAGTCCCTTATGTCTGGTGTTTCGAACGAATGCGTTAAAAATGTCAATTGCTTTTGAATTCAAGTTATTAAATTGCAAAAATTATTACTTATAAACTTTGTGCTTGCTTTTACTTATTTAAAATATTTTAAATAATTTCATAAGAATTTATTATGTTCATAATAATAAATAATGTATGCAGCATTTTTTAAGTGACTGCTGTTAAACCAGTGGATCATATCTTTGTGGTTATAAAAAAAAAACTTCAAACGTTGAAACGTCCAAACTCGAAAGAGGAAAAAAGCAGAAACACACATAGTTGACCTTAAAAGGCTTTTTCGGAAATAGTGGATTTTTTTTTTCTGATTTTGATAGTTTATTACGGAGCATATTTTTTGTGTGGTTCAGTGGTAGAATGCTCGCCAGCCACGCGGGCGACCAGGGTTCGTTTCCGGCCGATGCAAATTCCCCCCTGTCATTGACATAAATCATCTAGTGTCATTTATTTTATTATATTTTTTTAGTTACTTATCGAAGTAATTTTTGAAGACATAAATTAACGACTCTATATTCATCTACAATGTTATACATAAAAAGAAAATTAAATGTCAACAATTTAACAATAAATCTTAACAACATAAATAGGTTCTTTAATCTTATTGTGTATCTAAAAATGAAACATTATTCATGTATAAGAAAATATAGGTATTCATAAAAACATATTTGTAAATACGTTTTTTTTTTTTTGCAACAAACAACTAGAAATTATTCGTGAAACCTAATTAAATAATAATAATAATATCAAAACTTCTGAGATTTATATGATACCTTCAGTTAGTAATTATACAATACGGTCTCACTATAACGCGTTTCAAAATAACGCGGATACTGTCGTAACGCGAGTAAGATTGCCAAACAATTAAGATCAATTCATCCGATGATTTCTACTCGTTAATATCCAAATATTTCTACTTGTTAATATGTATACAGAAATGCATATATCCTGCGTATACGTACTTGATGATAAATCGAACAGAATAAAATAAAAAAATTTGATATTAAATAGAAATATATATTTATCTCTGTTAATAAATTACACCTAGCTGTTCTTGTGTAAACAAGAAAAGAAAACGTAAAATAAGGACACTAAAATTTTATCTTATACCTTTTCTTTGAGTACTTTTTATTTTTAAATTATGTAACCGCACAACGACGTAAGGAAAAAATGAATTCTAACCAATCTGAAATAACTCACTGCTTTTTCAAACACTTAACGTAAACCTAAGTGTTAACTTTAATATATATGTATATATATAATTTTTCTTTCTACTCTTACAACTTTTTAAAAATTCTTATTGAACTATGATTTTTATAATTAATTTAAACAGGGTTGTTGTAAAAATATTTCCAAAATACAATTTATTTTAGTTTTTTCTCTACTAGAAAAGTATAAAACCATTACATTAGAAATGCAGTTTTTATTTTTAATAAGCTTTAAGAATTCAGATATTGCAAAATAACTATTTAATAGGGTCCCATTCTGGGCATACATTACTTAAGAACGAGAAAATTTTAAAATGTTAGTATATCAATCTTTCAATAGAATTTGCAATTTAAAAACTTTTTAATGTATCACTTATCATTTTTTTCACAGTACCATTATAGGCTGTAGCGGTTTAAAAATAACAGAGGTAGAAAAGTGCTCCTCTAAAAAACCGCTGAAATCTCCATCTAATCCTTTTTTGTGACCGTGGCTCCACCTACGCACTACAAGAGCACCGCCCCTTGCGGCGTTGCGAAGAAATCGTCAGTTGGTCCCGACAGAACGCACGGCAAAAACAGGCGCTGCCGTTAGTTATCAGCTCTCACCCTGCCTCAGAAACGTTCATTTTACAATCGCTCACCCCCGAGAGAAGACATAGTTAGCACCATCCTGTGCATAAATAAATACATAAGACAGAAAGTACATTTCGTTATTATGCCCTCGATTTGACCACACCAGTTCCAGCTGCACAAACAAACAACATTTACTATAAACTGGAGGCCAACGTGAGGACTCCCATACTTGCCCACTACAATATTACATTAAAAAATGGTTCATTTGGCTACTTTTTCTAAAAATATTTCTACATTTGGACCAAATCAAATACATTTACACATACTAATTATGTAAACCATACATATAAAACATTAAAAAAGAATGAAATGTCTATTGGTATTTCATACACTAAAAATCTATCATTAATTTTTTTTCTCCCTTTTCCTGTTCTAAAGCTCAATTTTATCAAAATTCACGAAACAAAATCGTTCCTAATTTAGTTATCACATATTACATTCCTATGGCAATAACTGAATGTTAAAGTGAGAGGCTTACTTAGTAATCACATTGCTTTTTCTAGCTTCTGAAAGCTATGATTCCGATACATGCTCATACGATATGCGAGTATCAGTTTCCTCTAAAGGTCTTTGCGCAAGGTAGTGTTCTCCGATTATTATTTGTTGATTGGCTGCTCGTGCATACGTAAATATAATACAACAGCCCTCTGATGTGCAGCAACAGAAAATAAGTAGATACACCACTGTGTAAAAAATTTATATATCATATGTTGATTTTTTTTTTTTTTTAATTTTGTGTAATTATAACCCGAAATAGTCCTTTGGTTTTTTCAATACAACTTAACAAGTAAACTGTCTTATAATATTTATTGCAGCTGGCAATACCAGATCATACCTAAATTATAATAAGCTGAAATAAATATCCATCTTTATTAGAAAAATGCACAAAAAATATTGTGAATACTAGATTAAAAAATAATTATATATATTAAAAAAATTTTAATTATACTATTTATAACTGTTCAAAATAGCTGGATCAAAATAACAAAATATTTAAATGATCGTTTAAATATTTTTAAATGTAATTAAAAAAAGCATTTAATGATTTTTTATTAATAAAAGGGGAACTAATTTTATATTAAATCAAAGGTAGGCACAATTCTTATTAAACATTCATATAACAGCAAACATTTCATAATAATTTGAAGGAAAAAAAATTATACCTTGAGGGTTGGCAATCATAAGAAGCCAACAGCACAAAATTTTTAATATAATTCTTTAACTGTATTCAATATTTAATGTTTTAACAAATATTGCAAAAATATGACTAAACTTATATTTTAAATTCTGTAAAAAAATTTTTTTGTGCCAGAAAAATAATGTGAAGATAATGTAGAGAGAGAGAAAAAAAAATCAGCATATGCAGAAAATTCTTTTTATAGGTACGACAATCTTCATATTGTGTGATAATTAATATAGGTATTGAATTTTCAATAATGAATTAGATTGCAATCAAAATTTCAATGTTGTTAATATTAAGAAATAGTTAAATTACAATTCTATAATAGCAAATTTTAGTTCATTAGAAAATTTAAACTTTATTAGTAGTCAAACACAAGAAACAAATATACAAGATTTGAATTGATTGTATTTTATTTAATCATAAAAAGTATATTTTTGCAGAGTATTTTTTAACATTAACATAATTTTTAACTTCATATACACGTTGTTATAAACATTAATACTTTAAAAGCTAATTTAAATTGTCATCTTTTTAACCAGAATTTCCATTTCCACAATCTGACACAACAAAATCACTCTCAAAAAGGATATCTATGTGGAGCATTAAGTTTCATAAAATTCAATTAGAATTATTATTGCAGTAATTAAACATTTGTCATTTAACATTACCTTTCAGTAAACAATCCAACTATTGGTTCTGCCACAGAATCACCCCCTCCCCCTCCAAAAAAAAATATATATATATATATATATTTTATACATACACATTCATATAGGCAAGATATTTAACATGATAAGAAAAATTGTTTTTAACAGTTAATATTGTGAACATTCAGATTTAACTGATATTCATAATACAATAGTATAAAATAAACTAAGTAGAGCACCATTACTTTGCCAATCCTTGGAGAAGAACAGTTTTTATATAGAATTTTTCTCGTTTTGTTTTAAACCATTTTGCAAATCCTCTCGTTAATATTTAAAGTTAAGAGTTATGTATTTCCAATATTTAAGAAAAGCACAGAAGTAAGAACAGTAATAAAAAAATTCTTATATTTTACAGTAATTTTAGTTAACACATGCAAGAAAAAAATTTTTGAATATATAACTCGATTTGATAAATTATAATTAAAAAAAAAAAATTCTTTTCTAACTAATTTCCTAATAACTATTGCTGCATTTTTACAATTTAACTGCCAAATTTTAAAATGTTCAATAATTATAAAAATTTAATTTCAATGTTAAAGATTATACCTCATTATTACATAAAAATGCTAATAATGCTCCCCATAAAATAATGCCCATAATAATAAGATATCATTTGAAAGATTTTATTGATAACATTTATAATAATTTGAAGAAAACTATAAAATATACATATGCATTAAATTTTACTAAAACTTTGTTTATTATGATATCTAATTTTTAAATAAATATTATATTACTTGATACAACTGAAATAAAAACTTGTAGTTAAAATATTTTATGAAATGAGCATGCCTTTTTCCACTACATATTCAACTACATTTATTTATGTTCAACTTTAAATTCGTCTTAAAATTATTGAAAAATGAAATAGCAGCTAAAAAATTTTCATAAAAATATATTCAAGCATAAAAAAAATTGTAACATCAGTTTCAATACAGTACATAAAAAACATATTAATAGTGACAATGAAAGAAATAATACATATCTATTTATCCAGCTTCGTATTTTGACTTTTAAATGTATCAATAATTTTAATAATCATTAATTAAAATATTACATTTACAGTTAATATATTCAATTATTTTTTTAATAAATTTAGTTATTCATCTAACATACAAAAATAGTTTGAAGGGAAAATATCCTTTCAATACGATAATTAATGTTACTGTGTTAAAAAATACTTTCCTAAATGTATTTAATTTGAGCAAACATTATTAATTGTAATTATAACACAAAAATAAACTTATATATTGTTTCTTATATAATATAAATAATCTTTGATAAGTTTATGCATGTCCATCAACAATAAATGCACAAAAAGTTACAATGCAGATGATTCCAATACAGAGTAAATATCTTGTCAATATATGGTGAATTTTATTATTTAGTATTCATATGCATTTTAAACACCTTCCTGCTTGTTTAGTCTTTCTTATCTTACTAACACCAAGAACTCTTTTCATACTAGGAGACTACAAGTGACATTGTTAGAACTGACAGCCATGTAATTTACACATCAGCCATTTATTATGGGGTGATAATAATAGGGAATAAATTCATGTGTAATAGTAATTCAAAATATAACTTCAACTTTTAAGAATATACTTTCCAATTTTTTTCTTCTTTGGAAAGATAGTATTTAAGGTTTTCATTGGTAGGGCAAGTATTACTATAATCTATTAAAGTATAGCATACATAATCAGAGGCTTATTAGTTTTCCTCCATCTCTTCCGATGATACAGATTCTTTTCTATTAGTTTGCTTTTCACAAATTTTATAGTGTGCCATAAGTAAATATTTTAAACGAAAACCTTTATTGCACCATTCACAGACATAAGGTTTTTCTCTAGTATGAGTTCCGAGATGAAGGTTTAATGTACGTTTCTCGTAAAATTTTTTCTCGCATACTTCACATTTGAAATTTTTTTCTCTCTTTTCATGGATGCGTCTTTGATGATTTTTTAAATTTTGCATAGTAGTAAACCTTTTATCACATAAATCACACTTATATGCTTCTCCTGTATGAAGTTTGCAATGATTGGTAAGAGTGCTTTTAAAGCTGAAACTTTTATCACACTTATCGCATTTATATTTTTCACCTGTATGCCATATTTTATGTTTGTTAAGCATTGATGAGGAAGCAAAACATTTATTACACACTTCACAAACATGGGGCTTTTCCCCAGTATGACTTCGAAGATGTACAGAAAGATTTGAACTAGTTCTCCAACTTTTTTTGCAAATTTTGCAAGTATAAGGTTTTTCATCACTATGAATTCGAAAATGTACTTGAAGTTCCTGTTTTGATTTGAAAGCCTTGTTGCACTTTTCACATACATGAGGCTTCTCTCCTGTATGAATTAAACGATGGTTTTTGAGATGAAAATGGGCCCTATAGCGTGCATCACAAAATTCACAAGAATAAGGTTTTTCTCTAGTGTGAACTAAATAATGTTTTTTAAGAACTGCCTGGGACTTCAAAGCTCTTTTGCAAATCTTGCATATATACGTTCTATGAATTTTATTATAATGTTTTTTTAATCCCAATTCTGTACGAAAAGCTTCATCACATCTCTCACAAGCATGAGGTTTAGGTGCAGAATGAATTTTTAAATGGGTATTTAGTCTAGATCTAGAATAAAAACCTTTATTACACTCTTGACAGATATAACCACACCTTTTCTCTGCATGAGTCAGAAAATGTTTATTGAGTTTTTTTTCCTCGAGAAATTTCTTGTCACACAGCTTGCATAAATAAAACTTATTATCACTATGCATTAAATTATGCTCATCATAATCTGAAGAAGTGGTGAACCAGCAATCACATGTTTCACAAGAATAAGGTTTCTTCCCAGTATGAGCAACATGATGTTCTTGAAGAATATATGGTGTATCAAAAGCTTCATTACAAATCTTACAAACATGAGATTTAGGCATCTTGATAAATTTTCAATTTTGTACTTTATTTTAAAATTTCCCAGTTAAAATAAACAAAGTAGTTTTAATGAAATGTACAATTAATGCTAACGCATTCGAAATGTTCAATGAATATAACTTGAAAATACAACAAAAGTCACCAAACGTACTACAGAATTCCTCGTGATAACTTCTTGAAAATTATACAAAGTTTAACGCGGTTATTACTCTCTTCTATTCACTTCAATTTCGAGCTTAGTTACTTTATTTGCTTCCTTTAAAATAAAAGAAAAAAATTATCAAAATATGTTTTTATCTGTTTCTAACTTAAATAATTCATCCTGAATAACATATTAATTACATTTAATGTAGTTAAAATAATTATAAAATCAGAATATGATATATTAAAAATTATTTAGAATCATTTAAAAATATAGATCACAATGAATGTGTCATCATTGTTGAATAAAGATGTCGAGTGCCTGAACGCGAAGCGTTCATCTACTCAATGATATGTGAAGGCAGTAGGAAAGAAAAGTCATGATAAATAGATAATAGTAATCGTATGATGAGAGAAAAAAAAAAAGAAAGTAAGAAAAAATGTAAATCATCGGTATGGAAACGTAACAAGAAATTTATGATCAGTAAATATACGTTGAAGTAAAAATATCTAAAAAGCGATAAGTGAGCCGGAAATTATGGTGGTTTGAGGCTTCCATTCCATTTAGAAGTAGAGAAGGATACTTGTATTTTCCATTCAATTGCGTAAATATAGTTTGTGCCTTGATGAGAGGATTTTTGTAAGTAGCAATGGTATTGAAGAAATTTCCAGAAAGTTTAGTAATATAGTTGTCAATAGAGTCAATTTTTAAATCTTGATGAATTGTAGAGTTGCGGGCAAACCAGGGTGCTCCAGTGATAATACGAAGAAGTTTGTTTTGAATAATTTGTACAGATTTCTTGTTAGATTGTGCAGCTAGACCCCAGATTGGGGCAGCATAGGTAAGGATAGGCCTGAGAACTTGTTTGTAGAGAAGAAGTTTGTTTGACAAAGTTAATTTAGAAAATTTATTAATGAGTGGTAGAGTGAGATAAAATTTTTTCCAACATTTTTCTTTGATTTTTTTGAATATGAGCTCGAAACGTAAGTTTATTGTCTATAATTAAGCCGAGATATTTAATATTAGTCGCCCATTCAATTTGTTGATCAAAAAGGGAGAGATTAATATATGGTTGTCTGGCGTGTCCTTTTCGGAAAATGATAGCTTGAGATTTAGAGACATTAATTGCGATGCGCCATTTAGTTAGCCAATCCTCTAGGATATTCAGAAAATTTTGAAGAGTATTGATGACATAAAGAATAGAAGCACCTTGGGCAAGAGCAGCAGAATCGTCAGCAAATAAGGCAAGTGGAAATGTTAGTGCACTGAGGAAAGTCATAGGTAAAGATGTTGTAGAGAATAGGACTTAGCACGCTTCCTTGAGGTGTACCAGCACAAATACGACCGATTTTGAAGAATTCATTATGAAGTCGAACTTGAAAGGTTCTATTTTTAAGATAATTTGTAATGATAAGTGTGATCCAAGTTGGAAATTGAAGTTTGATCATTTTTGTAGATCAGTCCATTGTGCCACAGTCGATCAAAGCTTTTTGACATCTAGAAAGACACACCTCCTGTAAAAATTTATAGTTATATCCTTCAGTGATGATATTGGTGACACGTAGAAGTTGATGACAAGTTGAGTGATGTTGACGGAATCAAATTGTTCTGCTGGACATATGGAATTTTTATCGCAAAAAAGAAGTAACATGTCTCACTAAGAGTTTTTAGTAAAGTTTTACTATCACAGCTAAGGAGACTGATGGGCCGATAATTTTGAGGAAATTTCTATCTTGGCCAGGTTTAGGAACATGATGATATTTGCTTTTTTTCCAGATAGGAGGGAAGTAGTGATATTTAGTACAGCTGTTGTAGATTTTTGCAAGATGAGTAATGGCATTAAGGGGCTGAATGTGTCCAAATCATACGATTACTATTATCTATTCAATTCTGTTTGTTTTCTAATGTTTCACCTCATTGGTATGTGATTTTTTCCCCTCTTATTCTGTCTTAATCTCTTTATTACCTTTCTCTATTTGATTTCTTTGGTTCTATGTTATTATTTTGTTGTATAAAATGAGTAGCTAAATTCTAGAATTCTTTTTTAGAACTTTTAGCTAAATTCTAGAATTCTTTTTTTTTTTCCTTCTGTATTTTACTGTGTAGGCGCAGAATTGTTCGGGGTTTTTTAGCTACGAGCGTTTTCTCACTGCCTTTACTCAGTAAAGTGCATATTTATTTTCTGTTTTAGTCAGTAGTTTTTTTAAATATTTGGTTTTGTTTATTTTATTCTATTATGGCTGTTGTCGAGGAGTTTCGCTCTCCTCAAACAGCACAACCATGTCTCTCTCCCCTGCTGACCAATCAACCAGTATGCTTAATTTGATTGACGTTAATACTAACCCGACAGCGTTTAACTTTTATTCAAGAAATTGATCATCTTAATATTAGCATTAACAATTTTCATCATTCATTGAGTGCGGAAGCCTCAATGATCATCTGAACAACATTGAAAATTGCTTAAAAATTGAACCTCAAATACCTAATTTAGATCTTTTTTATACAACTTACGCTTTCTAATATTACCAATAAAAAACTTAAGGAAGCAAATGAGTCTCATCTTGCTGAAACTCAATGATTCAAACAACTCGGTAACTACTCCTATTAAAAGAAAAACTTAAGATCACACAAAAGGAAAGAAAAAAATTTAGCTAAACGGCCTAATACCAGTGATCCCACTATTATCAAGTTATCTTCCAAATTTGCTTGCCTTAACCCCGATGAAAGTCTTGGTCCTAGTGATGCAGACAACATACCTCCTTGGCCAGGTTTAGGGAACATGATGATATTT
>BPLR01003171.1:0-24869 GCA_021605095.1 Caerostris extrusa | reverse complement strand
GCAGTTTTCAAGCATGACGAGATTATGCGTTTGTGCAATTTCTGTTCGCGTTTTGAATCCACTGATGGGCTCTACTGCAGTCACGCTGTTTTCAAACATGACGAGTTTATCACTTATGCAATTACTGCCTGAGATTTGAATCCACTTAGCAAGGCACTACTGTAGTCGCTGCTTTCAGACGTGACGAAGTTATGCAATTACTGTCCGAGATTCGATTCCACTTGTGGCCTCTATTGCCGACGCTGTTTTCAGAAAAATCGCATTATGCCACTTATGCAACTATTATCTGAGATTCGAATCCACTTGTGGGTTCTATTACAGGCGCTGTTTTAAGAAATGTTCTGATTAAGCACGTGTGAAACTACTACCTGAGATTCGAATCCACTTATGGACTCTGCAGGCGCTGTTTTCAGAGCCTGACGAGATTATGCACTTAATAAATTACTATCCCTGAGATTTTTTCCGTTTATGCAATGCAATACTGTCCGAGATTCGATTCATCACTTTTAGGCTCTACTGCGGTGGCTGTTTTCAAACATGACGAGATTATGCATTTATGTAGTACTATCTGAAATTCGATTCCATCCTTGTGGGCTCTATTGCAGCTGCGTTTTCAAAAATGTGGAGAATTTGCTCGTATGCAACTACAATCAGAGATACGAATCCACTTATGGGCTCTATTCGCAGTCTCTGTTTTAAAATGTGACGAGATTTTCACGTATGCAATTACTGTCCGAGATTCGGAATCCACTTATAGGCACCACAGCCGTGGGTGTTTTTCAAACATGACGAAATTATGCCCCTTATGCTTAATTACTATCTGAGATTCGAATCCACTTATGGGCTCTACTGCCATCCGCTGTTTTTCCAGTGAAATGTCGAGATTTGCAGGTATGCAATTTCTGTTCGCGTTTTCGATTCCACTTATGGGCTCTACTGTCGCTGTTTTCAAACATGACGAGTTTATGCAGATTATGCAAATACTATGTAGTCGCTGAGATTATGCAATTACCCGAAATTCGATTCCCTTATGGGCTCTATGGCAGTCGCTGTTTCAGAAAAACCTCATTATGCACGTATGCAACTACTATATATTACCTGAGAATCGAATCCACTTGTGGGCCTCTAACAGCCGACGCTGTTTTCAGAAATGTCGAGTTTTTGCACGTATGCAACTATTGTCCGAGATTCGAATCTGCTTATGGGCTCTACTGCAGTCGCTGCTTTCAGACGTGACGAGTTTATGCACTATGCAATTACTGTCCGAATTCGATTCCATTTATGGGCTCTACTGCAAACATTGTTTTCAGATGTGACGAGTTGCACTTATGCAATTATGCACTTATGCAAATTACTATCTGAGATTTTTCGTATGCAATTACTGTGCGACATTCGAATCCACTTATGGGGTCTACTGCAGTCGCTGTTTTCAGAACTTGACGAGATTATTCACTTATGCAATTACTATCTGATTCGAATCCACTTGTGGTTCTATTGCAGCTGGTTTTTTAAAGAATGTTCTGATTACTATCTGAGATTTTCGTAAAAAACTACTGTCCTGAGATTCGAATCCACTTATGGGCTCTACTGCAGCCGCTGTTTTCTGACGTGACGAGTTTATGCACTTAAGCAATTACTATCTGAGATTTTCGTATGCAATTGATTCCACATAAGGGCTCTACTGCAGTCGCTGTTTTCAGAAATGACGAGAATTTGCACGTATGTATACAATTACTGTCCGAGATTCGAATCCACTTATGGGCTCTACTGCAATCGCTGTTTTCAGACGTGACGAGATTATGCACTTATGCAAACTATCTGAGATTTTCGAATCCACTTGTGGGTTCTATTGCAGCTGTTGTTTTAAGAAATATTCTGATTATGCACGTATGTGAAACTACTACCTGAGATTCGAATCCACTTTTGGGCTCTACTGCAGTTGCTGTTTTCAAAGCATGACGAGATTATGCACTTATGCAATTACTATCTGAGATTCGAATCCACTTGTGGGCTCTATTGCAGACGCTGTTTTCTGAAAATCTGCACTTATGCAACTATTATCTGAGATTCGAATCCACTTATGGGTTCTTTGAAAAAGCTGTTTCAGACTTGACGAGATTATGCACTTATGTAATTACTATCTGAGATTCGATTCCACTTATGGGCTCTATTGCAGTCGCTGTTTTCAAACATGACGAGATTATGCATTTATGAAATTACTATCTGAGATTCTGAATCCACTTATGGGAACTACTGTAGCGCTGTTTTTAGACGTGACAAGATTATGCAATTACTATCTGAGATTCGAATCCACTTGTGGGCTCTATCTGCAGATTTTTCAGACGTGACGCGATTATTATGCAATTACTGTCTGAGATTCGAATCCATCTTTTAGGTTCTATTGCAGTCCGCTGTTTTCAAGAAATGTTCTGATTATGCGTGTGAAACTACTACCTGAGATTCGAATCCACTTATGGGCTCTACTGCAGCTGCTGTTTTCAAATGTGACGAGATTATGCACATATGCAATTACTATCATAAGATTCGAATCCACTTATGGGCTCTACTGCAGTCGCTGTTTTCAACGTGACGAGATTATTGCACGTAAGCAATTACTGTCCGCGATTCGAATCCACTTTTAGGCTCTACTGCAGTCGCTGTTTTCAAACATGACGAGTTTATGCCCTTATGCAACTATTATCTGAGATTCGAATCCACTTAATGGCTTCTACTTGAATCCGCTGTTTTCAGAAATGTCGAGATTTTGCAGGTATGCAATTATTGTCCGAGATTCGATTCCACTTATGGGCTCTACTGCAGTCGCTGTTTTCAAGCATGACGAGATTATGCAAATACTATCTGAGATTCGAATCCACTTGTGGGCTCTATAGCAGCCGCTGTTTTCAGAAAAATCGCATTATGCACGTATGCAACTACTACCTGAGAATCGAATCCACTTATGGGCTCAACTACAGCCGCTGCTTTCAGAAATGTCCGTTTTTGCACGTATGCAATTACTGTCCGAGATTCGAATCTACTTATGGGCTCTACTGCAATCGCTGTTTTCAGAAGTGACGATTATGCACTTAATCAATTACTGTCTGAATTCGATTCCATTTATGGGCTCTACTGCAATCTTTTTTCAGATGTGACGAGATTATGCACTTATGCAATTACTATCTGAGATTTTTCGTATGCAATTACTGTGCGAGATTCCAATCCACTTATGGGCTCTACTGCAGTCGCTGCTTTCAGACGTGACGAGTTTATGCACTTAAGCAATTACTGTCCGAGATTCGATTCCACTTATGGGCTCTACTGCAGCTGCGTTTTCAGATGTGATGAGATTATGCACTTATGCAATTACTATCTGAGATTTTTCGTATGCATGAGATTCGAATCCACTTATGGGCTCTACTGCAGTCGCTGCTTTCAGACGTGACGAGTTTATACACTTAAGCAATTACTATCTGAGATTCGATTCCACTTATGGGCTCTACTGCAGTCGCTGTTTTCAGATGTGACGAGATTATGCACTTATGCAATTACTATCTGAGATTTTCGTATACAATTACTGTCCGAGATTCGAATCCACTTATGGGCTCTACTGCAGACGCTGTTTTCAAACATGACGAGATTATGCACTTATGAAAATATCTGATATTCCAATCCACTTACGGGCTCAACTACAGCCGCTGTTTTCAGAAATATCGAGTTTTTGCACGTATGCAATTACTATCTGAGATTCGAATCCACTTATGGGCTCTATTGCAGCAGCTGTTTTCTGACGTGACGCGATTATGCAATTACTGCCTGAGATTTGAATCCACTTGTGGGCTCTATTGCAGACGCTGTTTTCAGAAAAATCGCATTATTCACTTTTGCAACTATTATCTGAGATTCGAATCCACTTGTGGGTTCTATTACAGCCGCTATTTTATTAGACGTGTGCAACTATTCTCATTATGGCCACTTCGCTGTTTTCAAACTGACGAATTAATATCTGCGATTCGAATCCACTTATGGGCTCTACTGACAGTCGCTGTTTTCAAACGTGACGATTTATGCACTATGCAATTACTATCTGAGATTTGAATCCACTTATGGGCTCTACTGTAGTCGCTGTTTTCAGACGTGACGAGATTATGCAATTACTATCTGAGATTCGAATCCACTTGTGGGCTCTATTGCCGAGTCGCTGTTTTCAGAAAAATCGAGATTATGCACTTATGCAACTATTATCTGAGATTCGAATCCACTTATGGGCTCTATTGCAGCTGCTGTTTTCAAGAAATGTTCTGATT
This sequence comes from Caerostris extrusa, assembly GCA_021605095.1. NCBI lineage: Eukaryota > Metazoa > Arthropoda > Arachnida > Araneae > Araneidae > Caerostris > Caerostris extrusa. The sequence continues at coordinate 20,565 of BPLR01003171.1, read as the reverse complement.
ATTCACTTTTGCAACTATATCTGAGATTCGAATCCACTTGTGGGTTCTATGCAGCCGCTGTTTTAAGAAATGTTCTGATTATGCACGTATGCAATTACTATCTGAGATTCGAATCCACTTATGGGCTCTACTGCAGTCGCTGCTTTCAGATGTGACGAGATTATGCAATTACTGTCCGAGATTCGATCCACTTATGGCCTCTATTGCATGTTTTCAATATGTGAAAGATTCGCATTATGCACTTATGCAACTATTATCTGAGATTCGAATCCACTTGTGGGTTCTATTACAGGCGCTGTTTTAAGAAATGTTCTGATTTTGCACGTGTGCAATTACTACCGAGATTCGAATCCACTTATGGGCTCTACTGCAGTCGCTGTTTTCAAAATGACGAGATTATGCACTTATGCAATATAAACCGGAGATTAGAATCCACTTATGACCTCTACTGCAGTCGCTGCTTTCAGACGTGACGAGTTTATGCACTTATGCAATTACTGTCCGAGATTCGATTCCACTTATGGGCTCTACTGCAGTGGCTGTTTTCAAACATGACGAGATTATGCATTTATGTAATTACTATCTGGGATTCGATTCCACTTATGGGGTACTTTGCAGCCGCTGTTTTAAGAAAAATCGAGATTTTGCACGTATGCAACTATTATCTGAGATTCGAATCCACTTGTGGGCTCTATTGCAGCAGCTGTTTTCTGACGTGACGCGATTATGCAATTACTGTCTGAGATTCGAATCCACTTATGGGCTCTATTCAGACGCTGTTTTCAGAAAAATCGCGTTATGCACTTAAGCAATTATCTGAGATTCGAATCCACTTGTGGGTTCTATTGCAGTCTGCTGTTTTCAGAAATGTTATGATTATGCACGTGTGAAATACTACCTGAGATTCGAATCCACTTATGGCCTCTACTGCAGTCGCTGTTTTCAGAAGTGACGAATTATGCAATTTATCTGAGATTCGAATCCATTGTGGGCACTACTGTAGTCGCTGCTTTCAGACGTGACGAGATTATGCACTGCAATTACTATCTGAGATTCGAATCCACTTTATGGGCTCTATTGCAGACGCTGTTTTCAGAAAAATCGAGATTATTCACTTATGCAACTATTATCTGAGATTCGAATCCACTTGTGGGTTCTATTTCAGCCGCTGTTTTAAAAATGTTCTGATTATGCACTAAACTACTGAGACTCCAATCCACTTATGGGCTCTACTGTAGTCGCTGTTTTCAAGCATGACGAGATTATGCACGTATGCAATTACTACTGAGATTCGAATCCACTTATAGGCTCTACAGCAGTCGCTGCTTTCAGACGTGACGAGATTATGCAATTACTGTCATCTGAGATTCGAATCCACTTGTGGCCTCTATTGCCGACGCTGTTTTCAGAAAAAATCGCATTATGCACTTATGCAACTATTATCTGAGATTCGAATCCACTTGTGGGTTCTATTGAAGCCGCTGTTTTCAAGAAATGTTATGATTAGGCACGTGTGAAACTACTACCTGAGATTCGAATCCATTTGGGCTCTACTGCAGGCGCTGTTTTCAAGCATGACGAGATTATGCACTTACGCAATTACTACCGGAGATTAGAATCCACTTATGCCCTCTACTGCAGTCGCTGCTTTCAGACGTGCCGAGTTTATGCACTTATGCAATTACTGTCCGAGATTCGATTCCACTTATGGGCTCTACTGCAAACTTGTTTTCAGATGTGACGAGATTATGCACTTATGCAATTACTATCTGAGATTTTCGTATGCAATTACTGTCCTAGATTCGAATCCATTTATGGGGTCTACTGCAGTCGCTGCTTTCAGACGTGTCGAGTTTATGCACTTAAGCAATTACTGTCCGAGATTCGATTCCACTTATGGGCTCTACTGCAGTCGCTGTTTTCAGATGTGACGAGATTATGCACTTATGCAATTACTATCTGAGATTTTTCGTATGCAATTACTGTCCTAGATTCGAATCCACTTATGGGCTCTACTGCAGTCGCTGCTTTCAAGAAATGACGAGTTTATGCACGTAAGCAATTACTGTCTGAGAGATTCGATTCCACTTATGGGCTCTACTGCAGTCGCTGTTTTCAGATGTGACGAGATTATGCACTTATGCAATTACTATCTGAGATTTTTCGTATGCAATTACTTCCGAGATTCGAATCCACTTATGGGCTCTACTGCAGACGCTGTTTTCAAACATGACGAGATTATGCACTTATGAAAATATCTGATATTTCAATCCACTTATGGGCTCTACTTGCAGCCGCTGTTTTCAGAAATGATCGAGATTATGCACTTATGCAATTACTATCTGAGATTCGAATCCACTTGTGGGCTCTATTGCAGCACTGTTTTCTGAAATGACGCGATTATGCAATTACTATCTGAGATTTGAATCCACTTGATTTCTATTGCAGACGCTGTTTTCAGAAAATTTTATGCTTTTCATTACTATCTGAACTATTATCTGAGATTCGAATCCACTTGAATGGTTCTATTGCAGCCGCTATTTTAAGAAAAACGAGATTATGCACGTATGCAATACTATCTGGATTCGAATCCACTTATGGGTTCTTTTGAGTCGCTGTTTTCAAACGTGACGATTTATGCAGTATGCTGTTTTCTGAGATTTGAATCCACGTATGTGGAACTACTGTAGTCGCTGCTTTCAGACGTGACGAGATTATGCAATTACTATCTGAGATTCGAATCCACTTGTGGGCTCTATTGCAGACGCTGTTTTCAGAAAAAATCGCATTATTCACTTATGCAACTATTATCTGAGATTCGAATCCACTTGTGGGTTCTATTGCAGCCGCTGTTTTAAGAAATGTTCTGATTATGCACGTGTGAAACTACTACCTGAGATTCGAATCCACTTATGGGCTCTACTGCAGTCGCTGTTTTCAAGCGTGACGAGATTATGCACTTATGCAATTACTATCTTCAATCCACTTATTCTACAGCGTCGCTGCTTTCAGATTGACGAGATTATGCAATTACTGTCAGAGATTCGAATCCACTTATGGCCTCTATTGCAGACGCTGTTTTCAGAAAAAATCGATTATGCACTTATGCAACTATTATCTGAGATTCGAATCCACTTGTGGGTTCTATTGAAGTCGCTGTTTTCAGAAATGTGATGATTATGCACGTAAGAAACTACTACCTGAGATTCGAATCCACTTATGGGCTCTACTGCAGGCGCTGTTTTCAAGCATGACGAGATTATGCACTTATGCAATTACTACCGAGATTCGAATCCACTTATGCCTCTACTGCAGTCGCTGTTTTCAGACGTGCCGAGTTTATGCACTTATGCAATTACTATCTGAGATTCGATTCCACTTATGGGCTCTACTGCAAACATTGTTTTCAGATGTGACGAGATTATGCACTTATGCAAATACTATCTGAGATTTTTCGTATGCAATTACTGTCCTAGATTCGAATCCACTTATGGGCTCTACTGCAGTCGCTGCTTTCAGACGTGTCGAGTTTATGCATTTATGCAATTACTGTCTGAGATTCGATTCCACTTATGTGCTCTACTGCAATCTCTGTTTTCAGATGTGACGAGATTATGCACTTATGCAATTACTATCTGAGATTTTTCGTATGCAATTACTGTCCTAGATTCGAATCCACTATGGGCTCTACTGCAGTCGCTGTTTTCAGACGTGACGAGTTTATGCACTTAAGCAATTACTGTCCGAGATTCGATTCCACTTATGGGCTCTACTGCAGTCGCTGTTTTCAGATGTGACGAGATTATGCACTTATGCAATTACTATCTGAGATTTTCGAAATTACCCTAGATTCGAATCCACTTATGGGCTCTACTGCAGTTCCTGCTTTCAGACGTGACGAGTTTATGCACGTATGCAATTACTGTGAGATTCGATTCCACTTATGGGCTCTACTGCAGTCGCTGTTTTCAGATGTGACGAGATTATGCACTTATGCTTACTATCTGAGATTTTTCGTAATTACTGTCACTTCGAATCCACTTATGGGCTCTACTGCAGACGCTGTTTTCAAACATGACGAGATTATGCACTTATGAAAATATCTGATATTCCAATCCACTTACGGGCTCTACTGCAGCCGCTGTTTTCAGAAATATCGAGTTTTTGCACGTATGCAATTACTATCTGAGATTCGAATCCACTTGTGGGGCTCTATTGCAGCAGCTGTTTTCTGACGTGACGCGATTATGCAATTACTGCCTGAGATTTGAATCCACTTGTGGGCTCTATTGCAGACGCTGTTTTCAGAAAAAATCGCATTATTCACTTACGCAACTATTATCTGAGATTCGAATCCACTTGTGGGTTCTATTACAGCCGCTATTTTTAAGAAATCTTCTCATTATGCACTTAAGCAATTAATATCTGCGATTCGAATCCACTTATGGGCTCTACAGCAGTCGCTGTTTTCAAACGTGACGATATTATGCACTTATGCAATTACTATCTGAGATTTGAATCCACTTATGGGAACTACTGTAGTCGCTGCTTTCAGACGTGACGACATTACTATCTGAGATTCGAATCACTTGTGCACTACTGTAGTCGCTGTTTTCAACGTGACGAGATTATGCAATTACTATCTGAGATTCGAATCCCCTCGTGGGCTCTATTGCAGACGCTGTTTTAAAAAAAATCGCATTATTCACTTTTGCAACTATTATCTGAGATTCGAATCCACTTGTGGGTTCTATTTCAGCCGCTGTTTTTAAGAAATGTTCTGATTATGCACGTGTGAAACTACTACCTGAGATTCGAATCCACTTATGGGCTCTACTGCAGTCGCTGTTTTCAGACGTGACGAGATTATGCAATTACTGTCTGAATCAATTACTATCTGAGATTTTTCGTATCGCAATTACTTATCCAAGATTCGAGATCGAATCACTTATGAGCTCTAATGCAGACGCAGTTTTCAAGCATGACGAGATTATGCATTTATGCAACTACTATCTGACATTCGAATCCACTTATAGGCTCTACTGCAGTCGCTGTTTTCAGACGTGACTAGATTATGCTCTTAAAAGCAATAACTACCGGAGATTCGAATCCACTTATGACCTCTACTGCAGTCGCTGTTTTCAGACGTGACGAGTTTATGCACTTAATCAATTACTATCTGAGATTTTCGCAATTACTGTCAAGATTCGAGATCCATTTATGGGCTCTACTGCAGACGCAGTTTTCAAGCATGACGAGATTATGCACTTATGCAATGACCTGAGATTCGAATCCACTTATGGGCTCTACTGCAGTCTCTGTTTTCAGACGTGACGAGATTATGCAATTACTATCTGATATTCGAATCCATATGTGGGCTCTATTGCAAACGCTGTTTTCAGAAAAAATGCATTATGCACGTAAGCAACTATTATCTGAGATTCGAATCCACTTGGGGTACTACTGCAGCGCTGTTTTCAGAAAAATGATTATGCACTTAAGCAACTATTATCTGAGATTCGAATCCACTTGTGGATTCTACTGCAGGCGCTGTTTTAAGAAATGATCTGATTATGCACGTGTGAAAATACTACCTGAGATTCAAATCCACTGGCGGGCTCTACTGCAGCCGCTGTTTTCTGACGTGACGATATTATGCAATTACTATCTGAGATTAGAATCCACTTGTGGGCTCTATTGCAGACGCTGTTTTTCAGAAATTTGGATATGCACTTATGCAATAACTATCTAGGATTTGAATCCACTTGTGGGTTCTGCAGAGCTGTTTTCAGAATGACGAGATTATGCACTTATGCAATTACTATCTGAGATTCGAATCCACTATGGGTTACTTTGCAGTCGCTGTTTTCAGACGTGACGAGATTATGCACAACTATTATCAATTACTACTGAGGGTTTTTATTGCAGACGCTGCAATTTTGGATTATTCCCGTACAATACTGTCCGAGATTCGAATCCACTTATGGGCTCTACTGCAGTCGCTGTTTTCAAGATGACGAGATTATGCAATTACTATCTGAGATTAGAATCCCCTCGTGGGTTCTATTGCAGACGCTGTTTTAAAAAAATCGCATTATGCACTTATGCAACTATTATCTGAGATTCGAATCCACTTATGGGCTCTATCTGCAGTCGCTGTTTTCAAAATGACGAGATTATGCACTATGCAATTACTACCTGAGATTCGAAACCACTTATGGGCTCTACTGCAGCCGCTGTTTTCAGAAATGCGACGAGATTATGCACTTATCAATTACCACCTGAGATTTTTCGAGATTTCGAATCCACTTATGGGCTCTACTGCAGACGCTGTTTTCAAGCATGACGAGATTATGCATTTATGCAATTACTATCTGAGATTCGAATCCACTTATGGGCTCTACTGCAGTCGCTGTTTTCAGACGTGACGAGATTATGCTCTTAATTTTTTGTATGCAATTACTGTTCGAGATTCGAATCCACTTATGGGCTCTACTGCAGTCGCTGTTTTCAAGCATGACGAGATTATGCACTATGCAATACTATCTGAGATTCGAATCCACTTATGGGCTCTACTGCAATCTCTGTTTTCAGATGTGACGAGGCATTATGCAATTACAATCTGAGATTCGAATCCATATGTGGCTCTACTGCAGTCGCTGTTTTCAGACGTGACGAGATTATGCACTTAATCAATTACTATCTGAGATTTTTCGTATGCAATTACTGTCCAAGATTCGAATCCACTTATAGGCTCTACTGCAGACGCAGTTTTCAAGCATGACGAGATTATGCATTTATGCAATTACTATCTGAGATTCGAATCCACTTAAGGGCTCTACTGCAGTCGCTGTTTTCAGACGTGACGAGATTATGCACTAAGCAATTACTGTCGAGATTCGAATCCACTTATGGGCTCTACTGCAGTTCAGACTGTTTTCAAGCATGACGAGATTTTTGCACTATGCAATTACTACCTGAGATTCGAATCCACTTATGGGCTCTACTGCAGTCTCTGTTTTCAGACGTGACGAGATTATGCAATTACTATCTGATATTCGAATCCATATGTGGGCTCTACAAAAGCTGTTTTCAAAAAAATTGCATTATGCACTTAAGCAACTATTATCTGAGATTCGAATCCACTTAATGGGGGTCTACTGCAGCCGCTGTTTTCAGAAAAATGCATTATGCACTTATGCAACTATTATCTGAGATTCGAATCCACTTGTGGGCTTCTGCAGCCGCTGTTTTCAGAAATGATCTGATTATGCACGTAAGAAACTACTCCTGAGATTCAAATCCACTGGCGGGCTCTACTGCAGCCGCTGTTTTCAACGTGACGATATTATGCAATTACTATCTGAGATTAGAATCCACTTGTGGACTCTATTGCAGACGCTGTTTTCAGAAATTTGATTATGCACTTATGCAACTATTATCTGGATTCGAATCCACTTATGGGGTACTTTGCAATAGCTGTTTTCAGACATGACGAGATTATGCACGTATAAACTACTATCTGAGATTCGAATCCACTTATGGGCTTACTTTGGAATAGCTGTTTTCAGACGTGACTAGATTATGCACTTAAATTACTACTGAGATTTTTCGTATGCAATTACTGTCGACATTCGAATCCACTTATGGGCTCTACTGCAGTCGCTGTTTTCAAGCATGACGAGATTATGCAATTACTATCTGAGATTAGAATCCCCTCGTGGGCGCTATTGCAGTCGCTGTTTTAAAAAAATCACATTTTGCACGTATGCAACAATTATCTGAGATTCGAATTAACTTATGGGCTCTACTGCAGTCGCTGTTTTCAAGCATGACGAGATTATGCACTTATGCAATTACTACCTGAGATTCGAATCCACTTATGGGCTCTACTGCAGTCTCTGTTTTCAGACGTGACGAGATTATGCAATTACTATCTGATATTCAAATCCATATGTGGGCTCTATTGCAAACGCTGTTTTCAGAAAAATTGCATTATGCACTTAATTAAGTTCAACTATTATCTGAGATTCGAATCCACTTGTGGGCTCTATTGCAGCCACTGTTTTCAGAAATGTTCTGACTATGCACGTATGAAACTACTACCTGAGATGCGAATCCACTTATGGGCTCTACTGCAGCCGCTGTTTTCAGACGTGACGAGATTATGCACTTAATCAATTACTATCTGAAATTTTTCGTATGCAATTGCTGTCAGAGATTCGAATCCACTTATGGGTTCTACTGCAGACGATGTTTCCAAAAATTTGACGAGATTATGCACGTATGCAACCACTATCTGGGATTAAAAATCCATTTGTGGGCTCTTTTGCAGCCGCTGTTTTCAGAAATGTAGAGATTATGCACGTATGCAACTACAATCTGAGATTTGAATCCACTTGTGGGTTCTATTGCAGACGCTGTTTTCAGAAATTTGAGATTATGCACGTATTCAACTACTATCTGAGATTCGAATCTACTGTGGATACTTTTTCAGATCCGATGACTATTAGCAGAATATGAAATCGATGGTTGCAGGATGGTAAACGGAACGCCGTGCAGGGCTCTACTGCAGACGCTGTTTTAAGAAATCCGGAAAATGACAGGCGTGAAACTACTTCCTGAGATGCGAATCCAGTTATGGGCTACTTTGCAGTCGCTGTTTTCAGAAATGTTCGATTATTATGTATGCAAACTACTAAGATTCAATCCACTGGCGGCCTTCTTTGCAGCCGCTGTTTTCTGACGTGACGATATTATGCAATTACTATCCGAGATTCGAATCCACTTATGGGCTCTACTGCAGACGCTGTTTTCAGACGTGACGAGATTATGCACTTATGCAATTACTATCTGAGATTCGAATCCACTTATGAGCTACTTTGCAATAAGCTGTTTTCAGACGTGACGATTATGCACTTAATCAATTACTATCTGATATTTTTCGTATGCAATTACTGTCGACATTCGAATCCACTTATGGGCTCTACTGCAGTCGCTGTTTTCAATTAATCGAGATTATGCAATTACTATCTGAGATTAGAATCCCTCGTGGGCGCTATTGCAGACGCTGTTTTAAAAAAAAATCACATTTTGCACTTATGCAACTATTATCTGAGATTCGAATCCACTTATGGGCTCTACTGCAGCCGCTGTTTTTAGACGTGACGAGATTATACACTTACAATTACTGCCGAGATTCGAATCCACTATATAGGGTATTTTACTATAGCGTTTCAGACATGACGAGATTATGCACTTATGCAATTACTATCTGAGATTCGAACCCACTTTATGGGCTCTACTGCAGCCGCTGTTTTTAGACGTGACGAGATTATGACTTATGCAATTACTGTCCGAGATTCGATTCCACTTATAGGGCTACTACTATAGCTGTTTTCAGATGACGAGATTATGCACTTATGCAATTACTATCTGAGATTCGAATCCACTTATGAGATTTTTTCAGACGTGACGAGATTATGCACTTAATCAATTACTATCTGAATTTTCGTATGCAATTACTGTCTACATTCGAATCCACTTATGGGCTCCCACGATCCAGTCGCTGTTTTCAAGCATGACGAGATTATGCGATTACTATCAGAGATTCGAACGACTTTATGCAGACGCTGTTTTTAGAAATGTTCTGATTATGCACGTGTGAAACACGAGATTCGAATCCACTTATGAGCTCTACTGCAGTCTCTGTTTTAAAACATGATGAGATTTGCACGTATGCAATACAGTCTGAGATTCGAATCCACTTATAGGCTCCACAGCAGTGGCTGTTTTCAAGCATGAGGAGATTATGAAATACTATCTGAGATTCGAATCCACTTATGGGCTCTACTGCAGCCGCTGTTTTTAGACGACGAGATTATACACTTAAAGCAATTACTGTCCGAGATTCGAATCCACTTATAGGGTACTTTACTATAGCTGTTTCAGACATGACGAGATTATGCACTTATGCAATTACTATCTGAGATTCGAATCACTTATGGGCTCTACTCAGCCGCTATGCAAATCAATACTATCTGATATATTTTCGTATGCAATTACTGTCCGAGATTCGAATCCACTTATGGGCTCTACTGCAGTCGCTGTTTTCAGACGTGACGAGATTATGCGATTACTATCTGAGATTCGAATCCACTTGTGGGCTCTATTGCAGACGCTGTTTTTAGAAATGTTCTGATTATGCACGTGTGAAACTACTGATCTGAGATTCGAATCCACTTATGGGCTCTACTGCAGTCTCTGTTTTAAGACATGACGAGATTTATGCACTTATGCAATTACTGTCTGAGATTCGAATCCACTTATGGGCTCTACAGCAGTCGCTGTTTTCAAAAATGTCGAGGCAGATATGCAAATACTATCTGAGATTCGAATTTATGGGCACTTACTGCAGCCGCTGTTTTCAGACATGACGAGATTATGCAAATTACTGTCCGAGATTCGAATCCACTTATGGGCTCTACTGCAGTCGCTGTTTTCAGACTGACGAGATTATACACTTTAACTGAGATTCGAGATTTATAGGCCTCTATGAATCCTGTTTTTCCAGAGTGACGAGATTATATGCGGTTTGCAGTCGCTGTTTTCAGAAATGACGATTATGCATTAAGTTACGAGATTCGAATGCACTTATGGGACGAGATTGCAGTCGCTGTTTTCAGACATGACGAGATTATGCATTATGCAATTACTACCTGAGATTCGAATCCACTTATGGGCTCTACTGCAGTCGCTGTTTTCAAACGTGATGAGAATTATGCACGTTTGCAATTACTATCTGAGATTCGAATCCACTTATGGGCTCTACTGCAGACGCTGTTTTCAGACGTGACGAGATTATGCACTTATGCAATTACTATCTGAGATATTTCGTATGCAATTGCTGTCCTAGATTCGAATCCACTTATGGGCTCTACTGCAGTCGCTGTTTTCAGAAATGACGAGATTATGCGATTACTATCTGAGATTCGAATCCACTTGTGGGCTCTATTGCAGCTCGCTGTTTTCAAAAATGTGAGAGAATTTGCACGTATGCAACTACAATCTGAGATTTTCTTGAAATCCACTTGTGGGTTCTATTGCAGCCGTGAAATTAGAAATGACGATTTTTGCACGTATGAATTACTATCTGAGATTCGAATCCACTTGGGCTCTACTGCAGTCGCTGTTTTCAAAACATGACGAGATTATGCACTTATGCAATTACTATCTGAGATTCGAATCCACTTATGGGCTCTATTGCAGTCGCTGTTTTTCAAAAATGACGAGATTATGCACTTATGCAACTACTATCTGAGATTCGAATCCACTTGTGGGTTCTATTGCAGTCGCTGTTTTCAGAAATGACGAGATTATATGCATTATGCAATTACTATCTGAGATTCGAATAAACTATGGGCTCCACTGCAGTCGCTGTTTTCAAACATGACAAGATTATGCACTTATGGAGTTACTATCTGAGATTTGAATCCACTTATGGGCTCTACTGCAGTCGCTGTTTTCAAATGACGAGATTTTGCAATTACTACGAGATTCGAATCCACTTATGGGCTCTATTGCAGCCGCTGTTTTCAGAAATGACGATGCACGTATGCAACTACTATCTGAGATTTGAATCCACTTATGGGCTCTACTGCAGTCGCTGTTTTCAACGTGACGAGATTAAAATGCACTTATGCAATTACTATCTGAGATTCGAATCACTTAATGGGGCTCTACTGCAGCCGCTGTTTTCAGAAATGAAATTGATTTTGCACTTATGCAATTACTATCCGAGATTCGAATCCACTTATGGGCTCTACTGCAGTCGCTGTTTTCAAAATGACGAGATTATGCACTTATGCAATTACTATCTGAGATTTTTCGTATCCAATTTTCATGGGCTCTACTGCAGTCCACTGTTTTCAGACGTGACGAGATTATGCACTTATGTAATTACTATCCGAGATTCGAATCCACTTGTGGGTTCTATTGCAGCCGCTGTTTTCAAAAAATCGAGATTATGCACTTATGCAATTACTATCTGAGATTCGAATCCACTTATGGGTTCTATTGCAGTCGCTGTTTTCAAATGTGACGAGATTATGCACGTATGCAAACTACTATCTGAGATTCGAATCCACTTATGGGCTCTATTGCAGCCGCTGTTTTCAGAAATGACGAGATTATGCACTTAAGCAATTACTATCTGAGATTCGAATCCACTTATGGGTCTATTGCAGCACTGTTTTAGAAATGTTCGAGATTATGCACTTATGGGCTCTACTGCAGTCGCTGTTTTCAAACTGACGAGATTATGCACTACGCAATTACTATCGAGATTCGAATCCACTTATGGGCTCTACTGCAGTCGCTGTTTTCAAAGTATGACGAGATTATGCACGTATGCAATTACTATCTGCTGTTTTCTAGAAATGACGAGATTATGCACTTATGCAATTACTGTCCTGAGATTCGAATCCACTTATGGGCTCTACTGCAGTCGCTGTTTTCAAACATGACGAGATTATGCACTTATGCAATTACTATCTGAGATTCGAATCCACTTAATGGGCTCTACTGCAGTCGCTGTTTTTCAGAAATGACGATTATGCACTTATGCAATTACTATCTGAGATTCGAATCCACTTGTGGGCTCTATTGCAGCCGCTGTTTTTTGACATTTTTGCATTATGCAATTACTATCTGAGATTCGAATCCACTTGTGGGCTCTACTACAGCCGCTGTTTTCAGAAATGTTCTGATTATGCACTTTTGCAACTACTATCTGAGATTCGAATCCACTTATGGGCTCTACTGCAGCCGCTGTTTTCAAACGTGACGAGATTATGCACTTATGCAATTACTATCTGAGATTCGAATCCACTTATGGGCTCTACAGTCGCTGTTTTCAGAAATGTCGAGATTTTGCACGTATGCAATTACTATCTGAGATTCGAATCCACTTATGGGCTCTACTGTAGTCGCTGTTTTCAGACGTGCGAATTATGCAATTGCACTTATATCAATTCGAATCCACTTATGGGCTCTACTGCAGTCGCTGCTTTTTCAGACGTGACGAGTTTATGCACTATGCAATTACTGTCTGAGATTCGAATCCACTTATGGGCTCTACTGCAGTCGCTGTTTTCAGATGTGACGAGATTATGCACTTATGCAATTACTATCTGAGATTTTTCGTATGCAATTACTGCACTATTGTAGTCGCTGCTTTCAGAAACGAGATTATGTAATTACTATCTGAGATTCGAATCCACTTGTGGGCTCTATTGCAGTCGCTGTTTTCAGAAAAACGATTATGCACTTAAGCAACTATATCTGCGATTCGAATCCACTTATGGGCTCTACTGCATTTTCAAGTGACAGATTTATGCATGAAACTACTGTCCTGAGATTCGAATCCACTTATGGGCTCTACTGCAGTCGCTGTTTTCAGAGCATGACGAGATTATGCACTTATGCAATTACTACCGGAGATTCGAATCCACTTATGGGCTCTATTGCAGTCGCTGTTTTCAGACGTGACGAGATTATGCACTTATGCAATTACTGTCCGAGATTCGATTCCACTTATGGGCTCTACTGCAGTCGCTGTTTTCAGACGTGACGAGATTATGCACTTATGCAATTACTATCTGAGATTCGAATCCACTTATGAGCTCTATTGCAGCCGCTGGTTTCAGAAATGTCGAGATTTTGCACTTATGCAATTACTGTCCGAGATTCGAATCCACTTATGGGCTCCACTGCAACCGCTGTTTTCAGAAATGTTTAGATTATGCACGTTTGCAACTACTATCTGAGATTTGATTCCACTTTTGGGATTATGCAGGTGTGCAACTATTACCTGAGATTCGAATCCAGTTCTGGGCTCTACTTCAGTCGCGGTTTCCGAGATGTACGACTGAATTAAGATTATGGACGTATGCAGCTTGTTCGCAGATCGGCTGAGATTCGAATCCACTTATGATCTTAATTGAGAAATGTCAAGATATGCAACTAGTTGGATGAACAGCTGGGATTCGGATCCAGTTATGGTCTTTACTGCAGTCGCAAGTGCATGTTAAGCTTATTAATACTTCAAAATAAGTAACATATTTAAATCCAAATGCAAGATTTACTGTATATAATGTGTGAGTATCAGCATTGTTTTATCATAAATGCCAAACAGATCCCCAAATTTCTCCTCGACATGCTGACAGTATTTAGGATTGTTGGTCGAACGCGATGAATTTTTCATTTCTTAATTATCATTTCTTTAATAATCATTTTCTTAATTAGATATTAAATTAGTGTCTCTTGTTGAATCTTGTTCAAATTTACAAAATTTATGAACAGGGTATTTTAACTAAAGATAGACTATTCTATGTTGAGCTGGTAATCGAATAAAGTAATTCAATAAAACTTCGATTCTTTAGAAACTGCTACTGATTGTAACATTTTATAAGTTATGTATTTTCCATCTTCCAATTATGGAAAGAATAATACTTTTTTAGAGTTAATTTTGATGCAACCGTTTTCTTTTAGATGTTTAAAATTTTAGAAAAAATCTTATATTTTCATATTTGTGCTTTATTCATAATATAAATAGTCATTTAAGCGCAATTTAACTCCTTGTTCTTCAATTTTAATATACACTTAGTCACAAAAGTAAGTATGCAACTCATAGCTTAAGTGAAATGGCTGTATTTCTTAAATAAATATAAGAAAATATTTTTTTTGGAAAGTGTTGTTTATAGCTTCTGATTCAAGTCATAAAGTAATGAAAAATAAACCAAATCATTATATTTTAAAAGACTTCAAGAGTAAATTTGTTAACTACCAGTAGAAATTGAAATCACAAAAGTATATATGCACTCTGAATTTTGGACTTTTAAATAGGCTGAATGAAACTTCTCGAGTGATTTTTCGTATTTCAGTGATAAGTTTAGAAATTCTGCTACAAAGCTTGTAAGTTTGAGCTTTAAGTACATCAACAATTCACCAATGGCGCCACGTGGAAAAGAATTATCAAAAGATCTAAAGGATGCAATAATAAAGCTCTATAAGGAAAGCAAGTCCCAAAGACAAATCGCTAAAATCATAGGCAAAAGTCATGCAACAGTGCAAAAAATCATAGAAAATTTCCAGGCTGGGGAAATACTCTAAACAAGCCAAGAACAGGACGACCGCCCATTTTGACGGATCGAGAAAGGCGAATTATTGTTGGAAATGTGAAAAAAATCCGACAATTAGCGCACCAAAATTGACAACTGATGGGAAAAACAATTTTTGCGAAGTCATGCAATCCTGAAACAATTCGCCGTGTGTTACGGAAGGCAGGATACCATGGTCGAAATATGCGAAGAAAACCATTTGTTAGCAAAGTGAATCGCAAAAAGAGATAGATTTTGCAAAAGAAAATGTAAAGCAGGACACAAATTTTTGGAATTCCGTGATTTTTTCGGATGAAAGTAAATTCAACATCCACGGGTCAGATGGACACCAAAAAGTTTGGAGGAAAGCAAATGCAGCTCTAGAACCAAAGGACCTGAGAGGAACTGTAAAACACGGTGGTGGTACGATTATGGTTTGGGGTTGCATGGCAGCAACTGGAGTAGGAAATTTAGTTATAATCAATGGAATAACGAATCAATATAGCTATTTGAATATTTTAAAGAATAATCTAAGCCAAAGTGCTTCTAAATTGGGACTCGATGGATCCTTCACTTTCCAACAAGATAATGATCCCAAACATACTGCTCGGGTTGTTCGGGAATGGCTGCTATATCACGTGCGAAAACAGCTAAAAACCCCACCGCAGTCACCTGATCTAAATCCCATTGAACACTTGTGGGATTATCTCGATCGCCAAATTAGAAAGCAAGAGATCAAAACTAAGAATGATCTAAAAAAAGCCCTTTTGGAGGAGTGGCAGAAAATACCATCTGCTGTCACTCAAAATTTAGTAAAATCAGTGCCATCTAGATTGAGAGCTGTTATAAAGGCCAAAGGCTATCCAACAAATTACTAATTTTTTTGAAAAATTGTAAAATTTGCAATATTAATGTCTTTGTTTTTGTTTGCATACTTACTTTTATGATGTAAATTACATCCTATTTTTAAGTTAAGCTCATCTTGTTATTAAATATTTGTATTTTTTAATTACTTTTCATTTTGTTATTAAGCTCGATTTTCCTGTAATCGAAATAAATCGTTAATTTGAAAACTCTAATATTGTAGATCTGTTTTTTTTTCATAGGACATCATCACATACACTCTGCATACTTACTTTTGTGACTAAGTGTATTTGTTTCGACAGTTATAACCAAAAAGAGAAAAAAACAAAGCCACATATATATTATTTCAATAACAAAGCTTATATAAACCGTATTCGTTGTTTTCAAATTTTTCTCTCTCCAACTCAATGTTAGGGGCCTGAATGGCCAAGTGGCTAGCACTCTGGCGCTCGGTACCACAGGTTTCGGGTTCGTTGGATGTTTGTAGTGGTTCGTAATCCATTTTAAACTGTAGGTCCCGGTCTTTTTTAGACTAAAGTGTGCACAATATGACTGTAGAGAGACAAACCAAACCAAACGAACTCAATGTCAAGGTTGAAATTTTATATTGCAATAGCACAAATTCTGTTTTCATTTTGATAGAATCTCGAAAACTCAACTGCATCCGGAAGATAAATGTATACATATTTGGAACAATTTACATGGGAATCTGATAACATAAAAGAAATTTTTGAGGGAAAAAACACGAATTCAAATCGTTGATTTAAATTTAATGAATGCTGCGGACCTCTGAAACACAAGCATTCCACTATGTAATGGAGATTAAACACGAGTCTCAATAAAAAATGCAGTTTTTTTAATATAATTTTTAGAGCTTATAAATATAATGTTAAAATTAACTTACGAAGCTTGCAATCGAAACTGTGATATTCAGTTGGATAGTTATATAAATATGGATTGGATAAAATATTGGATAAAAATCGGATAAAAATATAGGCCGTGTAAAATATAGGATAAAAATATAGGCCAGTTGATAAAAATATAGGCTCGTGATCCGCGACAACCAAATAGGTTGCTTATTAGCGAGTTGCATCGAGTATGTCAGAAATCTGAGCATGCTTACGCGGAAAAAAAATTTAGATGGCCAAAGTTTTTTTCTTTCTTTCTAATGCAACTGGAAAACACTTAGACAGCTTGGTCTTGGATGCCTTAAGGCAAGTGCTGCACAGACGTTACTCACTTTGCATTACCCAGAGGGCGCGTGTAACTTGAAGATAAGCCACGGATGCGGAGTAACAATGCCCCGCAACGCTCTACGATCCTATTAGGACCGAGACCTACGATTTAAAGTGGATTTTGAACCAGGCCCAGATGCGCGAAGTAATTTTGGAAAAATATTTTTATTGAAGCTCAATAATTAAAATAAATTATTCCAATTATTCTAACAATGCCATTATACTTCGTTAAAGTCAAACTGTTTGTAAATTTTCACTATAATATATGTAAGTTAATTTCATGCGCAGCTAACTTTCTGTCAATGTCTGACACAGACAAGTTTTTTAGACAGTTTTATTCTCAACAGAAAAAGAACTAGTCATCCTACAAATTTGTTTGATTTTGAAGAGCATACTATCAAATAGTAAGCACAATTATTGGATTCTATTATATGAAGTGAACATTTAGTAAGACAAATTTGACTTTTGTTAGAAACTGCAGATAAAAATTAAAACATCTATAATAACAGAAGCAAACATTAAAAGAAAAAAAAAAAAAAAATTCTCATTGAGTATTTCAGAAACAAATTAGGTGTTATGTTTCTAAAACTGACATGCAACGCCATAAGAAAATATTCACAATATTTAGCGTTTTTTTAAATATCTTTCAATAAGATTGATCGAATCAAATTTGTTAATCGAAATAATTTTATATGTTTATTATAGCTGTCTTAATGGAGACTTTTGGCTTATATTTGGGAATAGTTGAAGGTAAAATTTTCTAAAGCGCTTTTTAATACGTTTTTAAAGAATTTAGTAAAAATTAACTAGGAAGTAATAGCATTTCTGGCACCAATCATCAAGCAGTTGTTCTAATCTATAATGTATTATATACAAAGAAATTACTCGATACTGCTTCTTCTCAACCATTTGTATTATAGGATATACAACATTCTTAGTTTCCAAATTATTTCAAATTTTATTTGAAGAAAAAATTAAAAGATTTAAATTAAAAATAAAATTATTATTCAAATATCGAATCACTATTTTCACCCGAATTGTGAACTTCGTTAATAAAATATAGTCCTGCTTATTATGTTACATTATTTATAGAGACCTTCAAATCCGGAATTGTTTTGCAAAAGATATAATATTCATCAGGATTAGAGACATTGTAAAATTGATTTCAATATAACATGCTAGTATACTTTTTAAAAAAAGCAGTGAGACTCTTCCAATTGTCTAATATGACACTCGCCAATACGACACTCGCCAATACGACACTCCATTTAATCTGAAACACCTGCTGAACTATGGCATGGTGGCAAAATTTACTTTTCAATTATTCCTCACATTTATTTGGTTTTGCCCAAATTATTCTTAAAATGAAACTTTAATTTTCAGTAAAATTTTGATATTTAAATTAACGTCAATTAAAATGCTTTTCTAATTTAGAAAACAATAAATTGCCATAGTATTATAAGAAAATTTACATTTAATTGAGCTGTCTTATTCATAAATAACTGCAATAACAAACTAAATGACACATTATAAGACTGAATTCAAATAAATAAGCACAGAGTACAGAAACACATTTTGTTGTCACAAAATTTTATTATGTGATATCTCTCGGTTTATAGAGATCAGAAAAAGAGAACATTACTAAAAACTTCTATAAAATAGACAAAAATGTAAAATTTTTGACAGAACATATTTTTAAAAATAAATATAATTAAAAACTAGAAATATAAACAAACCATACAGTTTCATAAATTACTAGCAATCTAAAAGCAATTTACATAACGCAAAAATTTTTTCTAAGGAAATTCGTTTAAAATATTCTTTTTGAATTCATTTCAATTTCATAAAAGTCATTTAAATATTTGTTTTAAACTGTATTTCAAGCAAAAATTATTTTGTAATACATATATTGATCATTGCTAAAATACATTTTTAATTATTATTGATAGTTTCTTTAAATAAATATATATTGTCATATTTAATGTAGTTAAAAATTAATTCATAGTTAAAAATGTTCAGTAGTTAATGAAATATGTGATTAAAATTTAATCAGTGTTGCTAATGAAATTTTATACTTACGCTTGGAATGCTAGTAATTTTATTTTCATGCATTTAAAAACATTATCTCTAAGAAATATTTAGGAAAATAAGAAACTATAAATGTTATTCATGCTTTAATACTTGTAAAGGAACATTTGAAAATAAAGAGGTTTAGAAAACTAATTTAATTTCTCTTATAAAATGCATATATTTATAATCGGTGATAGAGACGTAATTAGTAAAAATAATTTGAAAACGTGTTTCAGAGTAGCATTTCTTGCACCGTTAAAAAGATTCCCTTACATCTGCAAAACACCAAATACTGCACTGCGCAATCAATATAAAAATACTTTTTATGTATCTGAAATTTTATCGGAGAATTAAATTAAATAAATTATAACATATGCAGATTAAAATAAACTTATTATAAAAATGGATTTATGATACAGTAAAACAATTTTGAGACAGCTGAACAACTCAACTCAAATTCTAAATATTCATTAAAATTATTTTGGAATTTAAAACAATACTTGTGCTGCATTAAATATAATGCTTGTCCTTTTTACTTAAAAAATACATTATTTTTCTAGGCAATGGATGAATCATTTTATACAGTTGACTCTGCTTCAATAAATTTAAACATGCAATAAAATCTTGACTCAAATCAAAGAGAATTTTTTTAAAATTCATTATTCTGCATAAAAAAATAGTACAATGGACAGTAGCAGGAAATGCATTTTTACATTTTTAAAATCACAATGAACAATTATTTTTCTACACTTACTATATTCATTTTCTAAAGAGTGGTGTTTTCCTCAGAGAGGGATGTTTGAGTAGCAGATGTGCTGGGCGTGTCCTCGGGAGTTGCGGATGAACCTTCAGAGGAGCATGCCTTCTACGATTTTTCCTGGGCTTCTCAGTGATACAAGACTGCAAATGTTAATTCAAATGGTTTTTCAGTTTTGTTTTTCCCCACAGTTATCACAAAGGTAAGGCCTTTCTTCTGAATGACTTTTCTTATGTTTGGGATATGACTTGTAAAATGAATGTTCTGCCACATACTTCTCACAAAAATATGGGCCTTTTCTCCCGTATGAAACTTTTGTGATCGTCCACATATTCCTGTCGAGTGATTATGAAAGTTTTTCCACATTCTTTACAAAAATTATTAATCGTTTCCCTTTAGCATGAGTTGTCTTATGATAGCTCAAATGGCTAT
Source organism: Caerostris extrusa (assembly GCA_021605095.1). Classification (NCBI taxonomy): domain Eukaryota; kingdom Metazoa; phylum Arthropoda; class Arachnida; order Araneae; family Araneidae; genus Caerostris; species Caerostris extrusa. The sequence goes on along the minus strand of BPLR01003171.1, from coordinate 49 downwards.
TTTGAGTGAATTTTTTACCGCAGGTATCGCATTCAAAGGGCTTCTTTCC
>BPLR01003170.1:0-18719 GCA_021605095.1 Caerostris extrusa | reverse complement strand
CGATGAGATAATAAACTTATCAAAATATTTTAGTGTCCTCGATAAGTCTACAACGTTTAAATTAAATGTGATCGCTTAAAGTAGGGCCCAAAGAGTCAGTTACAAACAAACATACAGGTGAAACTAATAATAGCGCTTTAAAAATGTGTTATGAGCGCTAGCTTGTTTTTATCCGGAGCAATGGAATTAGTACTAGAACTATATTTAAAATAGAAACTATAGAAAATTCCACACAAGTTAAAATAAAATCACTCATCCTGGCAATCCTCATCACGATGAGATAATAAACTTATCAAAATATTTTAGTGTCCTCGATAAGTCTACAACGTTTAAATTAAATGTGATCGCTTAAAGTAGGGCCCAAAGAGTCAGTTACAAACAAACATACAGGTGAAACTAATAAAAGCGCTTTAAAAATGTGTTATGAGCGCTAGCTTGTTTTTATCCGGAGCAATGGAATTAGTACTAGAACTATATTTAAAATAGAAACTATAGAAAATTCCACACAAGTTAAAATAAAATCACTCATCCTGGCAATCCTATCACGATGAGATAATAAACTTATCAAAATATTTTAGTGTCCTCGATAAGTCTACAACGTTTAAATTAAATGTGATCGCTTAAAGTAGGGCCCAAAGAGTCAGTTACAAACAAACATACAGGTGAAACTAATAATAGCAAAAATGTGTTATGAGCGCTAATCCGGAGCAATGGAATTAGTACAGGTGAAAATTCTAAAATAATCCTGGCAATCCTCATCACGATGAGATAATAAACTTATCAAAATATTTTTAGTGTCCTCGATAAGTCTACAACGTTTAAATTAAATGTGATCGCTTAAAGTAAAAGAGTCAGTTACAAACAAACATACAGGTGAAACTATAAAGAGTGTTATGAGCGCTAGCTTGTTTTTATCCGGAGCAATGGAATTAGTACTAGAACTATATTTAAAATAGAAACTATAGAAAATTCCACACAAGTTAAAATAAAATCACTCATCCTGGCAATCCTCATCACGATGAGATAATAAACTTATCAAAATATTTTAGTGTCCTCGATAAGTCTACAACGTTTAAATTAAATGTGATCGCTTAAAGTAGGGCCCAAAGAGTCAGTTACAAACAAACATACAGGTGAAAATAATAAAAGCGCTTTAAAAATGTGTTATGAGCGCTAGCTTGTTTTTATCCGGAAATAATGGAATTAGTACTAGAACTATATTTAAAATAGAAAACTATAGAAAATTCCACACAAGTTAAAATAAAATCACTCATCCTGGCAATCCTCATCACGATGAGATAATAAACTTATCAAAATATTTTAGTGTCCTCGATAAGTCTACAACGTTTAAATTAAATGTGATCGCTTAAAGTAGGGCCCAAAGAGTCAGTTACAAACAAACATACAGGTGAAACTAATAATAAGCGCTTTAAAAATGTGTTATGAGCGCTAGCTTGTTTTTATCCGGCAATGGAATTAGTACTAGAACTATATTTAAAATAGAAACTATAGAAAATTCCACACAAGTTAAAATAAAATCACTCATCCTGGCAATCCTCATCACGATGAGATAATAAACTTATCAAAATATTTTAGTGTCCTCGATAAGTCTACAACGTTTAAATTAAATGTGATCGCTTAAAGTAGGGCCCAAAGAGTCAGTTACAAACAAACATACAGGTGAAACTAATAAAAGCGCTTTAAAAATGTGTTATGAGCGCTAGCTTGTTTTTATCCGGAGCAATGGAATTAGTACTAGAACTATATTTAAAATAGAAACTATAGAAAATTCCACACAAGTTAAAATAAAAATCACTCATCCTGGCAATCCTAATCACGATGAGATAATAAACTTATCAAAATATTTTAGTGTCCTCGATAAGTCTACAACGTTTAAATTAAATGTGATCGCTTAAAGTAGGGCCCAAAGAGTCAGTTACAAACAAACATACAGGTGAAACTAATAAAGCGCTTTAGCGCTTTAAAAATGTGTTATATGAGCGCTAGCTTGTTTTTATCCGGAGCAATGGAATTAGTACTAGAACTATATTTAAAATAGAAACTATAGAAAATTCCACACAAGTTAAAATAAAATCACTCATCCTGGCAATCCTAATCACGATGAGATAATAAACTTATCAAAATATTTTAGTGTCCTCGATAAGTCTACAACGTTTAAATTAAATGTGATCGCTTAAAGTAGGGCCCAAAGAGTCAGTTACAAACAAACATACAGGTGAAACTAATAATAGCGCTTTAAAAATGTGTTATGAGCGCTAGCTTGTTTTTATCCGGAAATGGAATTAGTACTAGAACTATATTTAAAATAGAAACTATAGAAAATTCCACACAAGTTAAAATAAAATCACTCATCCTGGCAATCCTCATCACGATGAGATAATAAACTTATCAAAATATTTTAGTGTCCTCGATAAGTCTACAACGTTTAAATTAAATGTGATCGCTTAAAGTAGGGCCCAAAGAGTCAGTTACAAACAAACATACAGGTGAAACTAATAATTTTAAAAATGTGTTATGAGCGCTAGCTTGTTTTTATCCGAGCAATGGAATTAGTACTAGAACTATATTTAAAATAGAAACTATAGAAAATTCCACACAAGTTAAAATAAAATCACTCATCCTGGCAATCCTCATCACGATGAGATAATAAACTTATCAAAATATTTTAGTGTCCTCGATAAGTCTACAACGTTTAAATTAAATGTGATCGCTTAAAGTAGGGCCCAAAGAGTCAGTTACAAACAAACATACAGGTGAAACTAATAATAGCGCTTTAAAAATGTGTTATGAGCGCTAGCTTGTTTTTATCCGGAGCAATGGAATTAGTACTAGAACTATATTTAAAATAGAAACTATAGAAAATTCCACACAAGTTAAAATAAAATCACTCATCCTGGCAATCCTCATCACGATGAGATAATAAACTTATCAAAATATTTTAGTGTCCTCGATAAGTCTACAACGTTTAAATTAAATGTGATCGCTTAAAGTAGGGCCCAAAGAGTCAGTTACAAACAAACATACAGGTGAAACTAATAAAAGCGCTTTAAAAATGTGTTATGAGCGCTAGCTTGTTTTTATCCGGAGCAATGGAATTAGTACTAGAACTATATTTAAAATAGAAACTATAGAAAATTCCACACAAGTTAAAATAAAATCACTCATCCTGGCAATCCTAATCACGATGAGATAATAAACAAAGTAATCCCCTCCGGACACAACGCCGACTTTTTTTTTTTCCCAATCCTCAATGCATGCTAAAAATCATCGGCAGGGATGGCCTTCAAAGTGCGCGCCGATTCCCGTTGAATCTCTTCAATCGACTCAAAACGGTGTCTCCGGGTGGTCTTTTGAGTTCAGGGAACTACCGGAAGTCGCACAGTGCTAATTCCAGGTGGTTCTGGAACTATATGGGTGTCATTTTCGGAGAAATAGTCAAGAAGTATCAATGCAATGTGAGCTGGCGCATTCAGTGTTTTCGATACCCCTCGAAATTTGACGCGTTTGAGGCCAAAAATGGAATGGACCGATCCTTTTGAAATACCAACATCATCTGCAACGTCTGTAATTGTAAAATCAAGTAATCTATGCAATATTCATAATTCTGCTTCATTTAATAAATACAATGACACAGTAAAAAAAATAGATTTAGATCTTTTGATAATTGTTACTCACTTCTCATTTTGAATGATTGTTTTACTTATTTGGATAATTTTGATGCATCTTGAGCTAGCTATGCAAAATTCGCCGCAGCAAAAGGCAGGAATAATTAGCTGTCATTATAAAAGAAAATGACAGAAAATTACTTTTAATTACTCTGTTCCTTGTAATTTGCATCGTTTCAACAACGGACTTGAGCTGTGTTCAACCGTGCTACGTCATGCATACTTTTTATAATTTTTTTGAATAGAATCAAGTCGATCCTTTTATTATGATTGAATTTGAATATGAAATCAAAATACGAAAAATAAAAATACTGGTTAAAAAGAACCTCATTAAAATTCGTCTGAAGAACTGGATTCGTTTGTGTTAACGGAAAAATTTGGAAACGATTAAATTAAAAACAAATAAAGTGCCGCAGCTTTTATGTCACTTTCTGTATTTAAACAAGTAACATAAAAAAATTTAGTCAATTCCTACTTAGGTTAACAAAGAAAAATTTTATTTTAGTTACTTTTTATTAAATATTGATTTTCGTAAGAATTGAATTCGCATTCTTCACCTTCACGTGAAAAACACTGAAATCCTTACTTTTTACCGATTGAGCTACTGCCTGTTGATTTCGATTTTCATTACAAACTGCTAAAAAACTCTATTTAAAGTATTGAAATTTAATTAATGAATTAATATTTGAAAAAAAAAAACTGTATTAACACCCAGTGTCTCCTCCGCTACAAGTTTCAAAAATGTGTTTGAACTGGAGTGGATGAATGCAAAGTATTTTATGAACAAGATATATAGAGTGAACTAATAGTAGGAATTGGAAAAAAAACTGGAACACAATTTATGGATTTCAAAGCACATATATTTAAATCTTGCTGGTTGAAAATCAAATTTTTAATGAGACCTTTATACTTGTTTACAAATGGTAAACTTCTATGTATTTTTCCATTCATTAACTTTTAAAAGTTTCAATGCTCGATAAGTTATTCAGTGGTTGAAAAACTTTAAGAGGAATAAACAATGTTATAGATCTTGAATTACGGTAGCGATATTTATTAATCCTCCGCTTTTCAGCCATGAAAATATCCAATTTTTATTGGCCATTAGGAACGGTTATTTTCAAAACTGATCAAATTTCAACTTACCTCTTTTCTGCTGAACAGCCCTTTCCCATTTATTCAGAAATTTTCTTTATTTTGCTACGTGATATTTAATTGTTTTACTTAAATAGGTTCGAATAAACTTTGTTTCATAAAAATGCAATTGTTGAGGAATTTATTAATTTTTTTAAATGTTTCATATACTTTCTTATTCTTTTTTAGGCAATCTTTTCACTCTTTTCTAGAAAATATTTGCGTAATGTGTAAAAATATATATATATATATATATATTCCTATATAAATCATTCATTTTGGGAAAAAAACCACTATAAAATGGAGCCATGTAATGGTTGTAGTGGTTCGAAATCCCCTTTAAACTGTAGGTCCCGGTCTAATAAGACCGTAGAGTTTTGGGAGTAAGGCTGACAACCCTACCCTCGTAAAAAAAGAATCATCTACCGTCTAGAAATCTGCCAGCAGGCAGATGGCCTTGGCCCACCATGGGGCTGTTGTGCCATTGATGATGATTTGTTTGATAGAATTCATTAAATGAAGTCACTTCCCAATAAACTTGTAACCTGCATAATTTGGCGAAATACGGAAAGTTACCTTAAGCGGAAAGGAAAGTACCCTGAAGGAAAGTTATCCTTGAGCGGAAAGGAAGGTACCCTGAAGGAAAGTTATCCTTGAGCGGAAAAGAAGGTACCCTTAAGGAAAGTTACCTTAAGCGGAAAGGAAGGTACCCTGAAGGAAAGTTATCCTTGAGCGGAAAGTAAGGTACCCTTAAGGAAAGTTACCTTAAGCGGAAAGGAAGGTATCCTTAAGGAAAGTTACCTTTAAGCGGAAAGGAAGGTACCCTTAAGGAAAGTTACCTTTGGCGAAGTAAGGAAAGTTAGGATTAAAGGAAGGTTTTGGAGAAGAAAAAAGAAGCGATTCTGCGAAGAGTCGACAAGTGTTGTTTTTTCTCTTTTCTGAAAGACCGAAGATTCTGCTCGTTTAGAAAGGGAGCCCCTTGTAGTTTCCTATGTCACGCCGTGTGATACTTAAAATCTACCGTAGACTGGTCGGGCTAGATTCGTCGTAAACTAGAGAACTCTGAAAATCTCTGACCTCGGAGTGAACTGCACTTGTGTATCTAATTTATATCTTTAATTTTCATTTCATTGTAAATAGAGTTATGCATATAAAAATAATGCTTGTAAATGAAATTTAAAAAGGGCTTCCATGAACCTGAAAGGGGCCCTCTTCTTGAAACCGTTATAGATCTAGTATAGATCGAGACGTTGCAGGATAACCCCTCTCAATGACCTGCCAATTTTCGAACCTGACTCCCATTGCTCGGACTCACATGAAGCGCTTTCCATCATCAAAACGAGATTCTGAATAAATAAACAAACGTTTGAAGTACCGTTCTCAGTACCTCCTTTCCGAATTACCCTGCAGTTTCTCCACTGAGTCACAATTTCCCCTCCAATCGTTTTTGTTTGTTTCTATTGTTTATCTATATTACCTTCTTGAAATTATAATAATAATATAAAAAAAATATAGATATGCATAATTTTTTTATTATTATTATTAATTAATAAAAAATTCGAATAATTAATTTTTAAATAAATTAATAATATACTTATATTACTCTTTTTCTATCTAATCAATGGGCTTAACGCTTAAGGAACTTCCCTCACTCACAAAGCAGGAGATGGAGGTCGCTAGGCAACCAAGGTTCTCCGTCAACCTGGCAAATCGTCGTCGTTCTCAGTACAGATGGAAAGAATAACTCTGTAAAATCTGCAACGAATTCCTCCAATGCCTATGATTCATGCCTCTTGAGGGTGAGTGGCAACAAATTATGGCGTTTATTACACGACACAAATCGATATCTATAACTTGCAAAAATCATGAAAATATGCCATTTGTCGTTCGTGGCTTTTGTGATACAGTAAAAAAGCTGTATTCGGAACACTTTGATAAAGGTAGTAACCACGCAGATGAAACTTGCTCTGCCGATGGTCCGTCTGGGTTGGACAGAAAACGAGAAGCTGTTTACGATTTCATGACAACAAATTTGTCCTTGGAAAGGGAACTAACATCTCGGTGACATTTATTTTACTTGCTTGCTTAAAACTGTACAAGAATGACATTTATTCCACTTGAACTTAATCCTTATAACCATCGAGCCTAATTTTTGAAAAACACTACTGTCTGACATATTTGTCCGCTTGGGAATAAGTTCAATCTAATAAATGTTCTATTTGGAAAACGATTCGCTCACGACGAAATCTTCGTTAACTTTTTCAGGCAAGTCCCCCCCCCAAAAGCCTTCACAAAACAGTGAAAGCATCGTCCGGGATGTCACGTCCTGAGAAGACAATAAAAACAAAGTTCTTTGAGCAGAACCGGATTCAAATGAAAAGAGGCATATGGATTTAATACCAGTAGCGCCATCTATGTATCAGCCTACGAACTTTTTCAGTCCACCTGTTATATTAGAGTGGTCAAAATATGCCATTGTGAATTTCTATGCATCTTTTCTAATCACAAGCTCTTAACGTTTTGTTAACGTCGTAACCAGGGCCGGATTTAGATGAAAAGAGGCCTAGGCTATTCCACTTATGAGGCCCTCCCATTTTTAAGTTTGTAAATTGTTGTTGTTTCTTATCCCACTTAGCTGGCCAAGCCCACGAGCCCATACGTACTCATGATTGAAGGGGAAGGAAGCAGCTTCTGTTGTGAGGGAGCACCCGTAGGTAGAAGTCTGACTTTGGCTCCGTGACGCTCTTACAGTCATAGGAGACCGGGACCTACGGCTTAAAGTGGATTCCGAACCACTACAGACATCCAGGATTCGAACCCGAAACCAGTGGCAGCGAGCGCCAGAGCGCTAGACACTCGGCCATTCAGGTCCCAAATTTGTGAATGTGTTCCTAGGTGGTCACCCACACAAGTACTGACCGCGCCCAATGATGCTTGACTTCGGTGATCTAGCGAGAACTGGTATATTCAGCATGGTATGGCCGTTGGCTAGTTTGTAAATTACATAAGAGATAATAAAATACAACATTACTGTCATATATATCAATATGTTAAATGAAACATGTTACACACGAACATGTCAGAGTAATCCGAATATAACCGAACGTCGGGATATCAATAGGTATGTTCCAATCTGCACTTTATTTATGCAAAAACACACCAGAGCTCAGTAGCACAAGGCGCGTCGATATTTGCCATAGCAATCAGTGAACGTATGAACTCTGCTTTGGTGCAATCTAGTCTATGCAAACGAACAGACCCAATGAGCCGAACGCGTTCATCTTAACCAATCCATTTTTATGTTTGTTTATGAGTCATATGCGTAGAATTTCTCCTTATTTTTGATTCAGTGTTTAAGTGTTTTTAGAGCAGTGTCATTCTAATTTTTGCTAACAATTTGAATGTAGGCCCCTCTTGATCTTGAGGCCCTAGGCTGAAGCCCAGTTAGCCTATAGGAAACTCAGGCCCTGTCTTTGAGATAGGTGAAATTTCGAAATATCCTGAGGATAGGGCAGTAACAAAGTATCCTCAAGTAACTGGTAATCCTCAAAAGGTGTCTCTGGCACTCGGTACCACAGATGTCGGGTTCGAGCCCCGGCGCTGCCATGGATGTTTGTAGTGGGTTCAGAATCCATTTTAAACTGTTGGTCCCGGTTTGTTTAGCCGTCGTGTGCACAAGATGACCGCAGAGAAATGAACAAAGCTAAACCTCAAAAAAGTCCGAGTAGGGGAAAGAGGCAGGATATTAAATTGGATGAATTTTCATTTGCGTAAATGTTTCGTCTAACTACTTTGGTATTTATTTAGTTATATATAATAGAGCAGTGTTTAAACTAATTTAATCAAGTACAGTAATTTTATACAAGTATTGCTTTTTGTGCAAGTCATAAGAGTGACCGGACACTATCGTTATTCCGAAATTATCCTGAGGATTGGGCAGTAACAAAGAATTTCATCAAACGCCATCATCAAATTTCATCAATCATTTCAAAAAAAAAATGGTCATCTACAAAACGGGTCTCAGTAAGGGCAGACAGGAGAAACTTTAATTTGATAAATTGTTCATTTACTAGTTAGATATTTCCTGTAACTACTTTCTTATTTACTTACTTTTGTATTAAGCAACGCGAAAATTAACCTCTATTGTTCTCTATCACTGTATAGTGTTCTCCGTCGATGTACAGCATTCCTCATCAATGTTAAAATTAGATTATTCGGTACTTACGTATTAACGCTACCTTGGCTACAGATTTGGCCGGTTTTAAGTGTCGCCAATCTAACAGCTACAGATTTGGCGGTTTTTAAGTGGCGCCAATCTAACAGCTGCAGATTTTTGACGCCATTTTTTAGTGCTACGAAAATGCGTATTTGGGATTTGCCAGAAACAGAACAAGATGCAATTTTATTTTTTTCAGGAGCGAAATATTTTACCAAAAAAACGAAAATGTCCCAATTCCCCATGACATAAAAACTTTATTTTGGTAAAAACATAAGTTTTGGAAATGCAATTTCAGTCAGTGTGCTTATCATGTAGGACTTAGAAAGACATCTGGTTTGAGGGAAGCAGAATTCCATTTGACTACTTTGTGTTTAAATAAAGTGTTTTGAATTTTGAAAGCGTTTTGATTTTAAATGAAGTGTTTTATATATTTTATTATTTGGAATTTCTTCCGATGCGGTCCAAGTAAATGAGTCCTCTGGTGAGGATAATTAAATTCATTAAAAACTGTACTCTTATAAAAAAACCTATTTTGGCTATCGTAGTGTACATAGCTGTTGCATTTTATTTTTGTGGGAGTTTTTTTTTTATGGTGGTTAATTAGTTTCTCACAATTCTATCAGAATACTCTGTCTGTTTATGAAATAAAATGAATAGAAAAATAATTATTTGAACTGTTTTCCTATTTTATTTTAAAAACTGATTCACTTCAACACCAAAATGCTTTGCAACGAAGTATTTATTGCATTACTTAAATAATTTTTTATTTTAAAGGTGAATTTGCAACATTTGGATTAAATACTCCTCTAATTTTCATCTCGTAATAAAAGCAGCATCACCTTAGAGTTCCAATTTAAAATTTGAGTCCATTTGGCCACAAATGGTAGAAGATTAAAAATATTTTTACTTCATTTATTTTAGATATATTATCTTGTATTTAATAAACATCACAAGAAAAAAATATTTCATATTGACGAAATCGAAACATCTAAATACATTTATGTCTATAGAAGACTGTAACTACTATAAAAAGAATATGAAAAACAATATATCTAAAAAAGATATTTCAATTAATGGGGGCCTGAATGGCCGAGTGGCTAGAGCTCGGTACCACAGGTTTCGGGTTCGAGTCCAGGCGGTGCCATGGATGTGTGTAGTGGTTAGAATCCACTTTTAAACAGTAGGACTCGGCCCAATAGGATAGTAGAGCCTTGCAGGATCATTGTTACTCCGCGTCCGTGGCTTATCTTCAAGTTACACGTGCCCCTGGGTAATGCAAAGTGAGTAACGCCTGTGCAGCACTTGCCTTAAGGCATCCAAGACCATGTTGTCTAAGTGTTTGCCAGTTGCATTAGAAAAAAAAAAAAATATTTCAATTAATTTACACAAGAGTTGAATTTTGGTGGAATCAAAATTCAGTATGGAGATAACCGAAAATGATTACTAAAATAAATTGTCTTTGTGTAAACTAAATCAAGTTGTTGCATTAATAAGAGGCTAGCATATGCTCAGTAATATCTTGTATAACGTTGCTGTGTAATATAGCATTTTTACACTTCGAGGATTGATGAAGTATATTTCCTTTAGGGGGAGATTTTCTGCATTCGAGAGTTGCAAAAAGAAAAAACTCTCTGCCTCGAATGCTGGTCGAGTCTCTTTTGTTTACTGAAAACAATGCTATTTTGACATCAACAGTTGGTTCACAAGTTTGCAACATTGAATTACGGAAGAGCACTGAATAAATAAAAATTTCTCAAACTTAATATATTTTAATTGGGCGTTTCCATTTACATCAAATTAGCTCAGTCTGTACAAATTCTAAAAGACACTTAACACTTTCGCTGTTGGCCGCATGAGGCTTAAGTTAATTATTTAAAGTGAATTTGGAAAGCAAAAAATTACATTTTATAAGTTCTCTGATATTAAGTTTAAATTAGAAGTAATGTTTTTAAATTATAGCTGTAATAAAATTAGCTAGATTTACTTCTGAAAAGCATATATGCATGATCTTTCATTGTAATATTAAAGTGAATATAATAAACATCATCCAAATAAAGTCAACTTTATTCAAAACAGTTAAATGGAAACTAAAATACATAAAAAAATTTAGCATTATTTTTTATCATTACTCTGAGACAAATTGCATTACGATGTATATCATAGAGGAAAAAATTTTTACCAAGCAACAAAATGGCAAAAAAGATGAATCCTATTATAAGTAAGGTAAAATAAAAACGTCACTATTTATTTAGAGCAAAAACAGAATGTCTTCATTTCTTTCTTCCTCCCCTCTCCTTCACCTGGAGGGAGACTATTGAGTTGGGAGAAATATTGTAGTATGCCAAGGAATTGGAGTCTTTGATGAACATGCCCTGGAAAACAAAGAGTCATCATTTAACACATCCTCAATTAAAAAAATTTCATATATGGCAACTGAACTTATATTTTTGCAATACATCTGAAATAAATTGATGATTATACGTCTGAAACAAATGCCAGTGACATCTAATCTTTTAACCTAAGCCTCATATTTTAATTGAAATTTTGAGGTGCAATATATATGTTTAAAAATAGAATGAGTCTCACAACTATGTTAATTTTATCCCATTTAATTTCAGTATTCTACAAAAATTGCAACCGATAATGGAACTAACACACCAATAATCTTCTTTTACATCAATTAGAGTTCATTTTCCCTATTTTGGCAAAGAAAATACTTCTAATTTTTTTTTTTTTTTTTTAATCGTCTTTTCACACCTCAAAAATGAAGTCTATATGCTGATTAATTTCCCACACTTTCAATGTAAGAATTTTAACTTCCGACAACAACACATTTATAAATCAAATTGATCTTGAAGGTGCCCTTTTTCGGTCCCCTTGTATCTTGAAGACGATCCATTCAAAGCATGATTCATTTCCTAATTACCACGGAGAGAGAATTTTTAAACAGCCAGAGCTTCTATTTATCAGTGAATGATTGTTTGCCTACTTTCTAACATCTAATTAATTTTCATGACCTTCAATATTAATTGAAATTTCTAGCTCACTGATTAAGTTAACCTAGTTGGATCTAGCTGTTGTAGCTCTTAGTGCTAGGTCAGAAAACAGGACATTTTTAGACTATAGTACGTAGTTGATTGAAATACATTTGGGCTCTCATTAATACTAATATACTTCTATGTTTATATTACTTTATGAAGTGGCAAGCTATCATTTGCTAATTTGATTTTTTCCCCAATATGTAGGACATTTTTTTTTTTTATCACAAACAAACTACATGGAATTGGACTATTTTATTGGTTTTACAATTTGGAATTAGACACAGTATTGGTTTTAGGATAACTATATAGGTTTATCCCAAATAGAGTCGGAAAAATTCGACTGCAATTAGTACACCTAATAGTAGTAATGACCATCATTAATATGATCCGTTTTACAAATATTTTGTGGAAATTCAAAAAATAGTGTTGCATATAAAAAAAGAGAATATTGCAATGTTTTTGTTGTGAATGATTAATTTGAATTTATTACAAATGGGTTACTCCTAATCAAACAAAGAAAAAGTTACAGAGAAAAGGGGAAATCTGTTATAGCCATATCTACTATTACTTCTTTGTGTGTGGCTTATAGGTTGCTGCACACAAGCTAGACATAAGAAATTTAATGACCAATTCTATAAAATAGCCACCTACTTTTTTTCTGGGGGAAGGGGGAGAGAGATGAACAGATATAGGTATATGATGCATAAAAAATGAAAAGGATCTAGAGTTTTAGATAAAAATTATAAATGCTTTACAATAAGTTCAGTTTAATAATGATCTAGATTTACGTACACATCATTATAAAAATATCCTGTATTTTGTTGTCCACCTTTTGATCCCTGCAGATTACAGACAGGAAATTATGGTAATATTTTTGCACAGTGCAACACTCATCGATGTTGTTGTTGTCGTGTCCATGGATTTAAAATATAATTATCAAAGTTAAATCAAGTCAAAAATCTTCACGATAGCGGCCGCTGGCAATGGCGCCGCTTCACTAGATAGAACTTCTCTTAAGTCGGCCTCGATTGGCACCCTACCCAATTGCAAAACATGGGGAGTGAGTGCTGGGCACTCTAGAATGTGCTTAGGTGTTAGGAAAGCGTTGGGGCAATTTCTGCAGGAGAAGAATTCCCTGGTCTTGTCTGGGAGAATCTCCATCCCTCTGTAATTATTAGTTCTGAGTCTGCAATAACTGATGTCAACTTCCTAGGGCAGTTGAAGTCCGTGATGAGTGGCTTCTTAAAGTTATGAGGAATTAGTCGGCTTTCGGCAACTGCGTTAGCATCTGCAAGCATAATGGTAGTCCTGGGTTGATCATTGTCCCTGGCTTCTTTGGCTAAAGAGTCAGCGCATTCGTTGCCCTCCTCAGTGTTGACATGTGCAGGAATCCATTGAAAATGACATGATTTGCCTCCACAGTGTAGTCTCGTGCAGAACATTTATCCCAGAAGTGATGTTAGTATCTCCATTTTTAATTGCTTCGAAAGCCAGAAAAATTCACTAACCTGTCAGTGAGGCCTGAAATATTTGAGTCATTTAGATATAAAGCAACAGCCTCTTTAATTGCTATGAGCTCGCTGGCGAAGTTTGAAGCTATCAGACCTGTGTTCATTTTATGATGGTATTTACTTCCATTTGGAAGTAGGGAAGAAAATGCCTGCACCACCGTTATCGAGGAATTTGTCAGAGGATCCATCGGTGTATGCTATTGCAAGATTACATTGTGAGAACTTATCTATGGTATCAAGGCCTTTTTGTTTGAGAATGTTGAAGTCTTCTTTTTTTAACAAGGTTGCAATAGGTTCAAACCAAACTTAGTTTCACTTGGTGGTTTTCTGGGAAAAAGGGGCTCTTGAACAAAATCCAGAGAGGAATGTTCCAAATTTATCCGACTTCTGATATCTTTATCAAGCTGTAGAGTTAAGGATCTTTTGTCTGGTCTTTTGCCTTTCCATTCATTAAATACTCTGGTAGAGATGGAGCAGAATGCGTTTTTTACAGTTTTAGGTGTTTATCCCCAAGTAGTTCCACATAGTTTTCTGAGAATACTTAACTTTCTCAGGGCTTTATTAGCAGCGTGTACGATGTGCCTTGTGAAGCAAAGTTCAGGATCCATGGTAATGCCTAGATAGGTGGAGAAGTCAATCATCTTAATGGGAGAATCGTTGATCTTGATATCTAAGTTAAATGTACCCCTGTGTTTTCTATCAGTAGAAAAAGACACAAAAATTGGTTTTGCCCGCATTGATAGAGTTTAAGATCCTTTGCCCAAATAGCAATGTTCTTCAAAGTGACGTTTAGGGGTTTTTGAGAAGTAACACCCATCGATAATGTGCACAAATAAGGAAAAATATTGTACTAAAATATATAAAACGGAAAATTTTTTAAAATAAATTGTTACCTCCAATTGCAACTTCTGTTTTCCTGGAGGCATGCTGATGGCTTCGTGTATCTTTGCTTTGATAACAGACACCTATTGGATAATTTTAATAGTTTATTTATGTAAAAATATATTTTATATTTCTCTAAACTAATATTTGAACAATAGATTAAACATCAACAAATTTGAATTATTACAAACTGATGGAATTTTTTTCTCAAAGTAATAAACCCACTATAAGAACAAATAACATCTTTATTTAATAAAAGCAAGTATAATTCTTCGATAGAATTTGTCTGTTAATATTCAACTTTTAGCCATAATATTTTTTTAATGGGGCTGGGGAAAAAAAAAAACACCAGTCACATAAGGAAAACCTTTGTCTTTAACAAATTTTAACTGAAATCGAATTTTTCAGATACTTACCATATCTTTCAAAGACAAAGTGAAAGCAAGGACTTGCCCATTGAGTTTCCACTCTGGTTTTTCTGAAATAGATGGAACTTGAACACGAAATGTCACTGGATCCTGAACCAAAAACAAAATAATTAAAAATCTCTAATTTCTGTCCATAAAAATTTGTAGCATATATAACATTAGTAATTGTACATTATCAATATTGTTTAATTTGATAATTAATGCCGAAAGACAAAAAATAATAAATATTTGAGAATATTTTTAAGAAAAATATTTTACATGACAGATTAATGTTGTAAAAGAAAATTTACTCGTAATAAAAAAAAAAGGTAAATAAAAATGGGCAGATATTTATTTACAATAGACAAATGCAGAAGCTCCACAAACCTTGTTGTTCTTGAAGAACTCCTCTTCTGGTACCAGGGCATCTTCTGTTTTCTGTTTCTTCATGGGAGGCTCATCCTCTGAAGGCACAGGGATGGTCTGAGGGGGAGGAGCTATCAGGGGAGGACCAAAAGGGGGAGCCATCACCGGCATTGGAGGACGAGGCATAGCTGAAAAATATTGCATTCCAAGATACAATCCACACAAGTTGCTTAATATAAAAAAGTGGTTTAAATATTGTAATGAACATAATTTTACATATACTATGGTAGGAATTAAATTTTGTGAGAGGATCGTGAAAATTATAAAGAGCTACTTATTATAAATTAATGATATATCATTATTGTTGTTTTTAAAGGACAGAAATAATTTACCTAATTAATAAAATAAAAAGACAGTGGTGTGTAAAAGATTATTAGGATTTAAAATTTAACTATCTTATTAGAACAAGGAAATAAAGCATTAGGAAGTTCAAAATTAAAAAGCTTTATTTACAATGATAGGTTATTTCTTTTATTCTTTATATAGCAAGGTGAAGAAATTTTTTTAAAATTAAAATTCCTTTTTTCATTTGGTAGATATATTTACTCTTATTTTTATTCCATACAAAATAGTTAAAATCAATAAATGCGAATGAATTTGAATAGCAGATCAATTACCCATGAGATGTGGTGGCGGAGGTCCCGGGGGTGGAATTGGCGTGATGATCAGCCCTTGGGCAGGCATGGCCATAGCCCTGGGAGGCAAAATAGTAGGCGGCATAGGCATGGGCGGCATAGGAGGAAGGGGTGGGATCACCGGAGGAGCAGTAGTCGCGGAAGAAACAGGAGGAGGAGGCTTGACAACCGGAGGAGGAGCAGGTGCAGTGGTGGTTGGCAGACTGGGGGCAGAAGTGGATGCAGCTGTCGTGCTGGGAGCAGGTAGATTGATCAATTTGAGTGGAATAGCAGAAGCTGTAGAGACAGGGTTCGAGTCCTGAGGCTTGGATGGCCCAATACGCTCCTTCTCTTCATCGGGCCTGAAAAGAGTAAAAATGAAAAAGAAAGGTAAGTAAGTTTAAAAAATGTTTCAATGCTATGGTTAAGTAATGCTTCCAATGTTACCTCAAGAGATGAAAAAAACTCAGTGCTCAAATCAGTGCTGCCAAATTTTAAAATTTAATATATGAATTATTCGTCAGTATAAAATAGTTTAAATCAGTAATTTTTATAGATATCACTTAAGACAATTCTATTTTAAAGTTGTAATTTGATTTTTAGTACTATTCATGTAAATTTTATATATTTTTCTTGTAGTGTTCATCTGAGAATCCATACCAACTTAACTGCCATCCCTATTCCATAATAAATTAATAGTTTAAAAAACTAAAAAATACGCTTTTAGAGTTAATCAATCTAAAAAGTAAAAAATAATTGTTAACATAAGAATAAAATGACTGGCTTGAGAAAATGAATGTCACTGTTCTAAAGCGTGGGGTGCTTTGTATGACATTTTTAAACTAACTCTGCATTTCGGAATGAAACTAGTGAAAAATTATAACGATTGATATCGAGCACCCCTCGCTTTTAGAACTGTGACATTCATTTTCTCGTCAGTCATTTAATTCTTATGTTAACAATTATTTTTTACATTTTAGATTGATTAACTCTAAAAAAGCGTATTTTTTAGTTTTTTTAAACTATTAATTTATTTTTTACTTTTTAGTCTGATTAACTCTAAAAGCGTGTTTTTTTTTTTTTTTTTTTTTTTAGTTTTTTTAAACTATAATTTATTTTTCATGTTTTTATTTTGCTTGTTTCCGGTTATCCGCTAAGTTTACATACTTTTACCCACCGAAATTTTCGGCCAATAGGAAGAGCGCAATTCGACATGATCGCACTCCTATGCCTTTGAGATCCGCCTTTTTTAGCCACCCAAATTTTCGGCCAATAGGAAGAGCGCAATTCGATCGCGGATATTACTGAATTTCTACCCGGGGTGAAAGACAGCTGGGCAACGGCGTACCGGTTACGGAGTTCCTTGGTGGTTTTAAGAATCACAAAACCTCCACATCTTAAATTAATTAAAACATTAGCATAAATTATAGTTTTCTTAAATTAATGAATAGAAATAATTAAAAATAAATAAATGAATTTAAAATTTAGGAAAAACATCTGCTTGAGAACAATTAAAGCAGGAGATCGAAAAGCTAAAGCTATCGGTACAATTAAGAGTCCGTTGACGATGCCCAAAAATAAAAGGTTAAAGTTAAAATGAGAATTTTAAGATAAAAGTAAAATAAAACAAAAGGAATTAAGATTAAACAAAATAATTATACAAAATAGGTAGGTTTTGATCAGTTGACTGATTCGCCAGTAGATGGCGCCATCAGTCCCAAAATCGAGCCCAAAGAGTCAGTTACATACATACATACATACAAACATACAGGTGAAGCTAATAAAAGCGTATTAATAATGGATAAGTAATTTTCAATGCTAGATTTCTTCTAGTTATTTATTTAGAGATGAAGGATTATAACTCATAGAGGTTACTTACAGCAATCCTTTGATCTTATGGATTTGTTGAATTTGTTCCTCAATGGTGATGTTGGCCCTTGCAGCTCGAGTGGCTGCTTCCATACTGGCTGTGTGGCCATCCCATGTCACCTTCTCGGGACGTTTCATTTCTTCTTCTCCAATCTAGAGACACACGCATTTTATTAATATTTACTTGTCATTACAGAATTGGCTTGAGGTTCAAATGTGTTTTTATGTGAGGTGAAGAACACTTATTATTAACACCCCCAATTATATCTATAAAAATCATTCAGAAATTACAGAATTTACAATTGAATAAATTCAATATTATGTAAAGAATGAGCAAAATAAACTCAGTTCTATTTTTAATCAACCTAGATCACAAATAAATGGAAAAAAGAATGTCACAGTTAAGGATCACCATTCCATTTGTGGAATGAATGATCCAGCTGCCACTTCTGCCATTCCATCTATGTGGTCAAACTAATAGTAGACCTTTCCTTCAGCAAGGATTAAGCAGTGACATAACATATTTTTAAGAGATCCATAAGCATAATCTTAATAAAAAATGTAACATGTAATTAGATTTTTTCCTCAAATAAAATGTTAAATTACAGATAATTTTTAGGAGAAATAGTTTACCTCTGCAAATTATATATTATTGGCCTCATATATATTATAAACCTAAAATAAAAAATATTAATAAAAGGACAAAAATAAAAATTCATATAAATGTATCATGGATAAATTTAAATTTTTGGCCTGAATGCTCACCATAAAAAATTCATGAAGATGGTCAAAATTATGAAGGAGTATATTAGAACAACTGTTATGAAATACTGACAAAAATTCATAGTATATGTCAGAAATGGAAAACTACTAATAGGAACAACAATTTTCAGTTTTTATCATTCCAAATAAAGGCCTATCAGTGTAAATAAC